>JAQJVL010002982.1:0-73412 GCA_035578905.1 Stictocephala bisonia | reverse complement strand
GGGGCTGGTGTTGGTAAAGGTGGTGAGCTCCTCAAGGGCTACCAAGAAGATTTCCAAGGATATGTTAGGAGGGAACGTAGTCAATAATTGACGCTGCCATTCGGGTGGTTTTGTGAGTGAACATGAGCGAGAGCCATTCGGTGACAGAGGACGAGCCAACTGGGTAGCGGGTAGTGAGCCAGGTGACCGCCTTAAGCACGTCTGAAGTGTTAAACGTAATGCTTAGGGAAAAAGTGAAGGGAACATTTACTTTGATATACATTTATGAGAAAACTTGTACAACTAATAAACTCATTCTAAATTTGCCTTGGTATGAAAGTGCTAATTCATTTTAAATTGTCTTAAGTTTAATTTTTTATTCAACCATTAGTGAAGTTTAATTTTTTATTCAACCATTAGTGGCTATTTAACTAACTAAATAAAACTAAATTACTGAGTACCAATTTATGGTTTTTTATTTAGCCGTTAAATTAGGGTTTCTGTCCAACAGTCTGTGAGATTTCTTTTATCTTTTTCTTAGTTAGCTTGGCCTACAGTATAAGTAAGGTTTATTCAAATGAGCCTCAGGGAATACGTCCTCAGTTGAGTTGTGGCGGGACTTAGCGATATCCCTCTGTTTGTCTTGGTAAGCCAGGTACATTTCATTTGTGGAGACGTACAGTTATCCCCTGTAGGAGACGTATTTACGAAGACTTAACCTAAAGTGACTTGAATGACTGTACATGATATCACTTAGCGAATTACTTTATAGTTTCGATGCTCTGATTATATTTAAAGTTAGGTCAAAGTATTTATTGTTAAATACAAAGAAAGTTTATATTGGTTATGCATTGTTCTACCCTGAACGTCATGGCAACGACAAATTACTAAAAATCATTGTAGGTGTTAATTTGTATTAACACGTTTTTGACTTATGTTGTTTCTGCACTAAAAGGATGAAAATAAAGTAACATTTACTTTTACAAATTTTTTATGTTTATTCTTGCTACAAAATTACGAATTCACCTTTTTTCATAACAGCAAGTATGGAAAATGTGGGCTAGTAATATTCAAAAATATTTAGGCGTATTTTAGTATACTATTTCTACTTCAATGTTGTCATTGTTTTTTTCAATGAAGTCACCTAAGCGAAGATTTCTTCGTAAAAAAACTCATTGGCTAATTTGTTCTTTTGGTAGGTACTGTTTGAATATCATTATTTTTTTTAGAAAAGAGGGAAAGTCCATTAATGTATACAAACGTTGTTTGGCGAAGTAAGTGTCGCATCAGCTGATTTTTTCCTTTTTTAAAATAAAACTTATCCGCCTGCGTATCGTCAATTTATTGCCTGTCTTTAATAACGTATTGTTATTTTGGAACTTCTTTGTTAAGACTTTCTTTAGATAACACCACGTTCTTATAATATGTTTGCCACCAACTGATATCATCCAATATTTCCTCAGATTGTGGAAGAACAATAAAGAATTGTTCGTCTGATATTGCAAATAAATGTCTACATATTGCTTTAATGTGTTTAGTGATCACATATTTGCCCTATTTTTCTTACGATAGCAAAGTCTATCTAATTGTACAAACGAGTGACGCCTCAAGGAAAAATACTGATCAAAACTGTAGACTTTTTCTTTAACACTAGAGAAAGCTGAAAATAATACGGCTCCCGGCGGTCTGCGTTGGCGGCAGAAGTGTCCTTTTCTCTCATATCTTTGGGAGAATTTCCGATTGTTAACAAATCATTTAATCTTATATAAGTAGGGTTGATAGCATGAATGTTCAAAAAGGCTTCTAGACATACCAGGTTTTTCCAGTTTGAGTATTACTTCATAACACGTAATAGCTAATCTGATTTTCAAAAGTACTAACTTTTTCTCTTAGGTCCTTTTTTTCATTAAAAAACAGTTTGTTTAAGTCCCTAACCTCTAATAGTTCCTTATTAAGTTGCATGACAGGGTTATGAGATTTTATTTTTCTTTAAAAATGCAATCATAGCAAATCCACGCGTTATTATTTTTTAGTAATCTAAGCATGTTTTTTTTCAATCTAGAACACTCTCCATGAGTGAAACTGGAGTAAAACATCGCACTGGACTGTGTCGGCCTCCAAGTCTACTATAGCAAGTTTAACATAATTATTTTCAAATTTTACTTTTTTAAATTTTTAGTTAGCTATATTTTTATTATTATTATTGATTAAGTGTAGGTTTACTGTGTGTTTTTTACAATCATACATTTATGAATCTGTGTTTTTTAAGTTTAGAGTTACTCTTAATTGTGATGCTGTAAAATGAATTAACACTGACATAATTAATTCACTGTTCCTTTAACCTTTTGTTTGAGAGTCTAGACAGTGGACATCAGGAGTGCGTGCGGTTTGCATTATAACCGCAGTTTATATGTTTTATTCTTCAAAAGATTGACTATGAGCAAAGTATTCTTAGTTACGTCTCATACCTCAAAAGATGACTACCTTACAATAATAATAAAAAGTTGTACCTAGTTTGTAGAAAATGGTAGGTGAGTGGAATATTTTGAAGGTTATTTGAAAGAAATATGGGTTTCAGGACAATGAAAGAGGTTAAGAGTGGTTGGACAACGTTGTTTCACCAATATCCTGAGCCGATTTGTCCATCTGCAGCGATCTGAGATTTGAAATAATATTTTGCAGTTTTACCGTTGAAATAAATAAACCTATTAACTCTGAGGTTAAAATGACTATTTAACTTTACTTTAAAACATACTTGATTCTTTACAATATTAAGAAATTAACAAAAACTTATGTTAAAAAGCAAATTCGTAGAAGGAAGAACAACCTCTTGCTCCGTTCCGTCTTTTTATAAATTGTCCTAGTAAAAGTAGAATTGCAGTAGTATAATACGTTTTAGCTAGGCTTAATAGTTTTCAAATACGTTTCAATGACTAGATAATAGAAACAAGATACAAATATTTATGTAAAACCGTTATACATTGTTACATTCATACGCTAGTAGACATAAAGTAGGCGAGCGAGACCCACTTTTACCTTTGGACCCAAGATGGCGGGCGCTACCTTTTAATTAATTAATTATATATTTAAAAATGAAGGCGCTACCTGCAATACAGTATTGAAATGCGGGACTTGCCTACTAAATAATGAAGGCGCTTTTTATTTATTAATAAATACACTGTTAGCCTACCTATTTAATTAATTTTTTATTTAATTTATATCATTTTTGTAATAAATACACTGTTAACCTAGCTTTCTTATAGAACTTTCTCTCTTAACTTACCTATATTCCAGGAACTCATCTACGGCTTCCTACCATCGTTATCTATACTTATCTATCTAATCATGGTTGTATACGTACTTAACACTCTAGGCAACCCGCAATACACGTTTTATTTAAAAATTAAGGGGCAGCTATTATTTATATTAATTATTTACTTCTTTTTTATTTTTATTTAATTGTTACATACGAGGTCTACTGGTGTACGGCGGCCGAGCTTTATCGCTGTTATCACATCACTTGACCTCTAGGGTTAACATGTGGTGCGTCCATGCGGTGCTGATTAATGTAACACTGACCTCAAAGGTCAACCCGTGGCTGTTATCACATCTGCTTCCGTTACCACAAGCATTGTTTTACATCCCATGTCTTGCACAATCTCTTTTAACGTAATCAGAGTTTCATGTCTGGACAGGCGCGTGACCTAATTGCCCCAACAGTACTACACAGGATGACGTAATCGGAGTTTCAGTCTGGACAGGCGCGTGACCCAATTGCCCCCCCCCCTCATCCATCCCTATATAAACGATCAACACATTCAATCTTTCTCACTTCTGCTCTTGCGCTCGTACTGATCAGACGTGTCTTCACTTTGCTCCTACTCGATATTAAACACTTTAACTTTATTCTATTTTGGACACCGTTCTCTGTACGGTATTTCAAAGTAATAATCAATATTTTAACCTTTGTTCTTCCGATTTAATTTTGTGTAAAAGATGGAATCCTACGCCATAAACCGCAACCTTGTAACCATTTCCCGTAGGTTTAGTACTTACGGTTCCGACCTTCTTACCGTTTTGACAGAACATAAAAACAAAATTATGTCTGAAATAAATAACCACCTAAACAGGCTCGGGGGAGTCAAATGGTACATTGCAGTCCAAATTAAATTCACCAAAACAATAAACAACGAAGAAATGACTACAACTCCCTTCTTTCACGGTAAAACCCGACCTTTGTTACCTTCCGATTCTCTAGATATTCAGTATTCCGAGGCTACAGACAAAATTTTAGAAAGCGTGGCTAAGTGGGTGAGCCAGGGAAGTGGGTGGGTAATAGAAAATGTTTTACGACTCGATTTGTTTATTGTAAAATTTCAACCTTTGTACGCCTCTTCTTTCATACCCACCCCGAAAAAAATCTCAAACTCTATGCATGGAATTATAAATGTTAAAAATGACGACAATAAATGTTTCCTGTACTCTGTACTTGCCCAATTGTACCCCGATAAACATAGACGCGTAAGTTATTACAAAAAACTTGAAAATAAATTAAACATGTCTGGGATTAGCTATCCTGTCAAAATTACCGATTTAGATAAATTTGAAAAACTGAACCCCGCTTTATCTGTAAATGTATTTGGTTTTGAAAAAGACGAAATTTACCCCCTAAGAATAACCAAAGAAAAATTTAGAGCTCACCACATCAACTTGTTACTACTGACTACTGACACTACCTCCCACTACTGTCTGATCACTCACATGTCCCGACTTTTAGCTCACTTGACTAAATACAACCCAGCTTCATACTACTGTGACTACTGCCTACACAGATTTTCCTCCCAACTACGACTTACTAACCACTTACCTTTGTGTTCACCACACGGAGCACAAAAGACAAGACTACCGACTGATGACGAAAAATACATGTCTTTTACAAACTATACACTAACTCACAAAGTTCCCTTCACAATATACTGTGACTTTGAAAGTTTTGTTGTACCTATCCCTACAGCACTGAATGACCCATCAACGTCACACACGACAAACACTGCCCATCACGTCCCCTCTGGCTTTTGTTACGTAATCATTGATAGTAATGGCAAACCCATAAAGCAACCTAAAGTCTATAGCGGCCCCGACGTTGTAGATACTTTTCTAAATTGTTTGATTGAGGAGTCTAAAGAGCTCTTACCAATTATTAAAAAGAATATTCCTATCAATATGTCTCCGCAAGACAAAATTGTTTTCAAAAATGCTACCACCTGTCACCTTTGTCAAAAACCTTTACACGGAGACAAAGTAGCTAATCATAATCACCTAACGGGGCAGTTCTTGGGACCCGCCCACAATTCATGTAACTTAAATTATAAAGTTCCAGATCACATTCCAGTCTTTTTCCATAACCTCAGAGGTTATGACTGCCACCACTTGATCCAAGGGTTAGGTAAATTCAAAAAAGAAAAACTGTCATGTATCGCTACAACCAGTGAGCGGTACATTTCAGTCACCCTTGAATCTTTACGATTTCTGGATTCCTTACAGTTCCTTAACGCTTCTTTGGACACACTCGTGTCCAACTTAGTTTCTGACGGGGCATCAAAATTCAAAATTTTAGGGCAGTGTATGACCAACACTGACTTACTTCTACGCAAAGGCGTCTTTCCATACACTTACATGACAGACGAATCTAAATTCAACGATACTGAACTGCCTCCCAAGGAGGCGTTCTACAACGACCTGACCAAAACACCTATCACTGACGATGACTACACACATGCACAGACTGTGTGGACAACCTTTGACATGACTACTATGAAACAATATCACGACTTGTACCTACTCACAGACGTACTATTACTTGCCGACGTGTTTGAAAATTTTAGGACGACTAGTATGACTTACTACGGGATTGACCCCTGTAACGTCTACTCTGCCCCCGGACTGGCATGGAATTCCATGCTGAAAATGACAGACATAAAACTTGAACTACTTACAGATATTGACCAACACCTCTTCGTTGAGTCTGGGATCCGGGGCGGTGTCTCCATGATACCCAACCGGTACGCCCAGGCCAACAACCCTTACTTACCACACTTTGACAACACAAAACCAACCAACTATCTCCTTTATCTTGACTGTAACAATTTGTACGGAACTAGTATGTCTGATAGACTCCCAGAGTCTGACTTTCACTGGATAGACCCACAGGACATTGACATTACAAACGTACCTGACGACTCTGACATAGGTTACATTTTAGAGGTTGACTTACACTACCCAGACCATTTACACGACTTACATTCTGACTTTCCACTGGCCCCTGAACGAAAAGTAGTGACAGACGATATGCTTTCCCCCTACTGTAAGGACCTACTTCATGAACTTGACTATAAACCTGCCAAGACTGAAAAACTACTAACCACACTGTGTGACAAAACCAAGTACGTTGTACACTACAAGACTCTAAAACTTTACTTACAACTTGGACTTGTACTGACCAAAATTCACAGAGCTCTAAGTTTTAAACAGTCTGCCTGGTTAGCCACATTTATCAACTTTAATACAGAGAAAAGAAAATGCGCCAAAAATAACTTTGAAAAAGATTTTTTTAAATTAATGAATAATGCGACATATGGAAAGAGTTTGGAAAATGTAAGATCTAGGATAGACTTTAAACTTGTAAATAACGAAAAACAATTGGTCAAATGGACAGCTAGTCCCAGACTTAAAACATTTTTCGCATACAATAAAGATATCGCGGGATTGGCTTTAAAAAAACAAACAATTTTCCTAAACAGACCCATTTATGTCGGATTTACAGTATTGGAAATTTCAAAATCAATAATGTACAACTTTCACTACAACTGGGCAATTGCAAAGTATGGGAAAAACATAAAACTTTGTATGACTGACACAGACTCACTATTCTACAACGTATATACTCCCGACGTTTACACAGATATGAAAAACGAATTACACCTTTTTGACACGTCCGACTATCCACCTAGCCACCCATGCTACAGTGTAGAGAACAAAAAAGCGTTAGGAAAATTTAAAGACGAACTAAACTCAAATCCGGCTAGGGAAATAATTGGCTTGAGAGCGAAATGCTACTCCGTTCTAAATTCTAATCTAGAGGAAAAGAAGGTAGCCAAAGGCGTCCCCCGAGTCGCGATAAAAAAACAATTAAAACACGAAATGTACAAAGATTGTCTTTTAAATCATTCGTTAAAAACAACATCCACTCTAAACATCCGTAGTGAAAAACATAAAATTTACACACAAAATATTTCAAAATTATCACTTTCCCCTTTTGACGATAAAAGATACATCTTGGATAATGGAATTGATACACTAGCATACGGACACCATTTAATTAGTAAAAAACGAACTTTAGAACACGATCATGATTCCATTAATAAAAAACTAAAACTCACTGGAATGAGATTGTAACACATGGTTACTAACATGTCCGTAGAAACCCAATTTACGACATTGGATGGGCTCAACCCGACCGTAGTGCAATGTAAAAGCCTCATACTGGGCGGACCTTCTTCTTGATTACGGTAACTCCTACGCCAGGTAAGTAATGTTAAGTTAGTTTTAAGTAAACTCTTTTACCGTCAACCTTTAAAAAACAATCTGTAAAGTAAATTCTGTTATAATATGAACACTTTTGTGAGTTTACATAACTACAATTTATTAACGGATATCTCCAGCTCTGTGTGAATTTCTATAGAATACCGTACCATCGAGGTGAGGGCGGCCCAAATTTAATAAAAAATCGCCCGACTGTTCTCTAAGGCAGCTTTAAAACGTGTAAGACCTGAGGCGGTCCTGCAACTTGGGGCTGGGCTAATCCCCGTAAGACCTTGAGTCGCAGTCCGGGCCCTCGTAAGGTACGTGTATGATTGAATGTTACACTCTATGGCTGGACAGTATCCGTAGGTCCCATGTGTGAGGGAGAGTAACCTACAAAAAAGAAAAAAAAAACACAAAAACCTACTGTAAAAAACAGAATCAAAAAATAAAAACAAATTTATAAATAAAAACTCCCTTTGTAAGTCTGTACGTCACATTGAAAGGCTTCTCTAAGTAAAGTGATGTCTTTACTTACAGAGGGACCCAAAAAATAAATAAAAAAAATTATAAAAAAACCATAACTAAATAATACTGAGAGGTAGCATTTTGTTGGTTGGCTACCACCGTAGTGAGCGAGGTTGGGGCTCATTACACTAAAATACCCGTGGGGGATACCAGTCCTCTATCGGGCGCGTCCCATGGGAATTGGGCAATGCCCTTCAGTTTTGCCTTCAGCTTACTTGAGGGTAGTGAGGAATTAAATACTCACCGTGAAAAAAAACTGGTTAAATCAAAAACATTAATAAAATCTGCGAGAAAGATCATGGTATAGTACAGAATCAGGAAGTGATCTTAGTAACATATGGTAAAACTTTCTATAAAAAGAGTAAATTCCATCCAAAAGTAAGAAAAAAATCAAAGATACATACAAATTTCAGAAAAAAGAGTCATTTTACACAAAAAATGTGTTGAAACATTGTTCAAATCAAGGAATAACTACCAACATAGTACTCTCCAAACCCCTTAAAATGCACATAAATAGGGATATTCGTGTACAAAACATGTTATAATTCCCTAAAAGCATTAAAATGCAGTGTCATAACAATGATATTCACCCTAAACATTAAAAATTCCTTTAAAATACTCTTATAGAACCTTTAAAAACTTAGTTTGTGCTCAAAACAACACACAAAAGACCAAACACAAACTCTACATATAAGACTCTTGGTTGGCCAGAACAAATAAAGTCTCAAAAAGTGAGGTTATGTTTCAGACGTATGACTGATTCTGTACGAAAGCATAGAAGTTCATGGCTATTTTAGAAATTATATCATGAGGAAAATTTTACAAGACCAAAAAGTGGCTCAGTGTTAGGCACATCGGTGTTCTAACACGGCACTGGGTATGGTAGAAGCAAGCTAAGGGAACCTAGTGACGACTCCTAACGGCAGTTGCCTTATAAGGAAAAGCCAGTGCGTCACACGCTGGCCCCACCCGGGTATCCGCTGCCAAGTCGAAGTTGGCCGAGAGTGCGTCCCACCACTCTCACGGAATCCCCCGCGAGTCCTTGAGCCAACTATTGCAAGTTGGCTAAAGGACTCGCGGGGGATTCCGTGAGAGTGGTGGGACGCACTCTCGGCCAACTTCGACTTGGCAGCGGATACCCGGGTGGGGCCAGCGTGTGACGCACTGGCTTTTCCTTATAAGGCAACTGCCGTTAGGAGTCGTCACTAGGTTCCCTTAGCTTGCTTCTACCATACCCAGTGCCGTGTTAGAACACCGATGTGCCTAACACTGAGCCACTTTTTGGTCTTGTAAAATTTTCCTCATGATATAATTTCTAAAATAGCCATGAACTTCTATGCTTTCGTACAGAATCAGTCATACGTCTGAAACATAACCTCACTTTTTGAGACTTTATTTGTTCTGGCCAACCAAGAGTCTTATATGTAGAGTTTGTGTTTGGTCTTTTGTGTGTTGTTTTGAGCACAAACTAAGTTTTTAAAGGTTCTATAAGAGTATTTTAAAGGAATTTTTAATGTTTAGGGTGAATATCATTGTTATGACACTGCATTTTAATGCTTTTAGGGAATTATAACATGTTTTGTACACGAATATCCCTATTTATGTGCATTTTAAGGGGTTTGGAGAGTACTATGTTGGTAGTTATTCCTTGATTTGAACAATGTTTCAACACATTTTTTGTGTAAAATGACTCTTTTTTCTGAAATTTGTATGTATCTTTGATTTTTTTCTTACTTTTGGATGGAATTTACTCTTTTTATAGAAAGTTTTACCATATGTTACTAAGATCACTTCCTGATTCTGTACTATACCATGATCTTTCTCGCAGATTTTATTAATGTTTTTGATTTAACCAGTTTTTTTTCACGGTGAGTATTTAATTCCTCACTACCCTCAAGTAAGCTGAAGGCAAAACTGAAGGGCATTGCCCAATTCCCATGGGACGCGCCCGATAGAGGACTGGTATCCCCCACGGGTATTTTAGTGTAATGAGCCCCAACCTCGCTCACTACGGTGGTAGCCAACCAACAAAATGCTACCTCTCAGTATTATTTAGTTATGGTTTTTTTATAATTTTTTTTATTTATTTTTTGGGTCCCTCTGTAAGTAAAGACATCACTTTACTTAGAGAAGCCTTTCAATGTGACGTACAGACTTACAAAGGGAGTTTTTATTTATAAATTTGTTTTTATTTTTTGATTCTGTTTTTTACAGTAGGTTTTTGTGTTTTTTTTTTCTTTTTTGTAGGTTACTCTCCCTCACACATGGGACCTACGGATACTGTCCAGCCATAGAGTGTAACATTCAATCATACACGTACCTTACGAGGGCCCGGACTGCGACTCAAGGTCTTACGGGGATTAGCCCAGCCCCAAGTTGCAGGACCGCCTCAGGTCTTACACGTTTTAAAGCTGCCTTAGAGAACAGTCGGGCGATTTTTTATTAAATTTGGGCCGCCCTCACCTCGATGGTACGGTATTCTATAGAAATTCACACAGAGCTGGAGATATCCGTTAATAAATTGTAGTTATGTAAACTCACAAAAGTGTTCATATTATAACAGAATTTACTTTACAGATTGTTTTTTAAAGGTTGACGGTAAAAGAGTTTACTTAAAACTAACTTAACATTACTTACCTGGCGTAGGAGTTACCGTAATCAAGAAGAAGGTCCGCCCAGTATGAGGCTTTTACATTGCACTACGGTCGGGTTGAGCCCATCCAATGTCGTAAATTGGGTTTCTACGGACATGTTAGTAACCATGTGTTACAATCTCATTCCAGTGAGTTTTAGTTTTTTATTAATGGAATCATGATCGTGTTCTAAAGTTCGTTTTTTACTAATTAAATGGTGTCCGTATGCTAGTGTATCAATTCCATTATCCAAGATGTATCTTTTATCGTCAAAAGGGGAAAGTGATAATTTTGAAATATTTTGTGTGTAAATTTTATGTTTTTCACTACGGATGTTTAGAGTGGATGTTGTTTTTAACGAATGATTTAAAAGACAATCTTTGTACATTTCGTGTTTTAATTGTTTTTTTATCGCGACTCGGGGGACGCCTTTGGCTACCTTCTTTTCCTCTAGATTAGAATTTAGAACGGAGTAGCATTTCGCTCTCAAGCCAATTATTTCCCTAGCCGGATTTGAGTTTAGTTCGTCTTTAAATTTTCCTAACGCTTTTTTGTTCTCTACACTGTAGCATGGGTGGCTAGGTGGATAGTCGGACGTGTCAAAAAGGTGTAATTCGTTTTTCATATCTGTGTAAACGTCGGGAGTATATACGTTGTAGAATAGTGAGTCTGTGTCAGTCATACAAAGTTTTATGTTTTTCCCATACTTTGCAATTGCCCAGTTGTAGTGAAAGTTGTACATTATTGATTTTGAAATTTCCAATACTGTAAATCCGACATAAATGGGTCTGTTTAGGAAAATTGTTTGTTTTTTTAAAGCCAATCCCGCGATATCTTTATTGTATGCGAAAAATGTTTTAAGTCTGGGACTAGCTGTCCATTTGACCAATTGTTTTTCGTTATTTACAAGTTTAAAGTCTATCCTAGATCTTACATTTTCCAAACTCTTTCCATATGTCGCATTATTCATTAATTTAAAAAAATCTTTTTCAAAGTTATTTTTGGCGCATTTTCTTTTCTCTGTATTAAAGTTGATAAATGTGGCTAACCAGGCAGACTGTTTAAAACTTAGAGCTCTGTGAATTTTGGTCAGTACAAGTCCAAGTTGTAAGTAAAGTTTTAGAGTCTTGTAGTGTACAACGTACTTGGTTTTGTCACACAGTGTGGTTAGTAGTTTTTCAGTCTTGGCAGGTTTATAGTCAAGTTCATGAAGTAGGTCCTTACAGTAGGGGGAAAGCATATCGTCTGTCACTACTTTTCGTTCAGGGGCCAGTGGAAAGTCAGAATGTAAGTCGTGTAAATGGTCTGGGTAGTGTAAGTCAACCTCTAAAATGTAACCTATGTCAGAGTCGTCAGGTACGTTTGTAATGTCAATGTCCTGTGGGTCTATCCAGTGAAAGTCAGACTCTGGGAGTCTATCAGACATACTAGTTCCGTACAAATTGTTACAGTCAAGATAAAGGAGATAGTTGGTTGGTTTTGTGTTGTCAAAGTGTGGTAAGTAAGGGTTGTTGGCCTGGGCGTACCGGTTGGGTATCATGGAGACACCGCCCCGGATCCCAGACTCAACGAAGAGGTGTTGGTCAATATCTGTAAGTAGTTCAAGTTTTATGTCTGTCATTTTCAGCATGGAATTCCATGCCAGTCCGGGGGCAGAGTAGACGTTACAGGGGTCAATCCCGTAGTAAGTCATACTAGTCGTCCTAAAATTTTCAAACACGTCGGCAAGTAATAGTACGTCTGTGAGTAGGTACAAGTCGTGATATTGTTTCATAGTAGTCATGTCAAAGGTTGTCCACACAGTCTGTGCATGTGTGTAGTCATCGTCAGTGATAGGTGTTTTGGTCAGGTCGTTGTAGAACGCCTCCTTGGGAGGCAGTTCAGTATCGTTGAATTTAGATTCGTCTGTCATGTAAGTGTATGGAAAGACGCCTTTGCGTAGAAGTAAGTCAGTGTTGGTCATACACTGCCCTAAAATTTTGAATTTTGATGCCCCGTCAGAAACTAAGTTGGACACGAGTGTGTCCAAAGAAGCGTTAAGGAACTGTAAGGAATCCAGAAATCGTAAAGATTCAAGGGTGACTGAAATGTACCGCTCACTGGTTGTAGCGATACATGACAGTTTTTCTTTTTTGAATTTACCTAACCCTTGGATCAAGTGGTGGCAGTCATAACCTCTGAGGTTATGGAAAAAGACTGGAATGTGATCTGGAACTTTATAATTTAAGTTACATGAATTGTGGGCGGGTCCCAAGAACTGCCCCGTTAGGTGATTATGATTAGCTACTTTGTCTCCGTGTAAAGGTTTTTGACAAAGGTGACAGGTGGTAGCATTTTTGAAAACAATTTTGTCTTGCGGAGACATATTGATAGGAATATTCTTTTTAATAATTGGTAAGAGCTCTTTAGACTCCTCAATCAAACAATTTAGAAAAGTATCTACAACGTCGGGGCCGCTATAGACTTTAGGTTGCTTTATGGGTTTGCCATTACTATCAATGATTACGTAACAAAAGCCAGAGGGGACGTGATGGGCAGTGTTTGTCGTGTGTGACGTTGATGGGTCATTCAGTGCTGTAGGGATAGGTACAACAAAACTTTCAAAGTCACAGTATATTGTGAAGGGAACTTTGTGAGTTAGTGTATAGTTTGTAAAAGACATGTATTTTTCGTCATCAGTCGGTAGTCTTGTCTTTTGTGCTCCGTGTGGTGAACACAAAGGTAAGTGGTTAGTAAGTCGTAGTTGGGAGGAAAATCTGTGTAGGCAGTAGTCACAGTAGTATGAAGCTGGGTTGTATTTAGTCAAGTGAGCTAAAAGTCGGGACATGTGAGTGATCAGACAGTAGTGGGAGGTAGTGTCAGTAGTCAGTAGTAACAAGTTGATGTGGTGAGCTCTAAATTTTTCTTTGGTTATTCTTAGGGGGTAAATTTCGTCTTTTTCAAAACCAAATACATTTACAGATAAAGCGGGGTTCAGTTTTTCAAATTTATCTAAATCGGTAATTTTGACAGGATAGCTAATCCCAGACATGTTTAATTTATTTTCAAGTTTTTTGTAATAACTTACGCGTCTATGTTTATCGGGGTACAATTGGGCAAGTACAGAGTACAGGAAACATTTATTGTCGTCATTTTTAACATTTATAATTCCATGCATAGAGTTTGAGATTTTTTTCGGGGTGGGTATGAAAGAAGAGGCGTACAAAGGTTGAAATTTTACAATAAACAAATCGAGTCGTAAAACATTTTCTATTACCCACCCACTTCCCTGGCTCACCCACTTAGCCACGCTTTCTAAAATTTTGTCTGTAGCCTCGGAATACTGAATATCTAGAGAATCGGAAGGTAACAAAGGTCGGGTTTTACCGTGAAAGAAGGGAGTTGTAGTCATTTCTTCGTTGTTTATTGTTTTGGTGAATTTAATTTGGACTGCAATGTACCATTTGACTCCCCCGAGCCTGTTTAGGTGGTTATTTATTTCAGACATAATTTTGTTTTTATGTTCTGTCAAAACGGTAAGAAGGTCGGAACCGTAAGTACTAAACCTACGGGAAATGGTTACAAGGTTGCGGTTTATGGCGTAGGATTCCATCTTTTACACAAAATTAAATCGGAAGAACAAAGGTTAAAATATTGATTATTACTTTGAAATACCGTACAGAGAACGGTGTCCAAAATAGAATAAAGTTAAAGTGTTTAATATCGAGTAGGAGCAAAGTGAAGACACGTCTGATCAGTACGAGCGCAAGAGCAGAAGTGAGAAAGATTGAATGTGTTGATCGTTTATATAGGGATGGATGAGGGGGGGGGGCAATTGGGTCACGCGCCTGTCCAGACTGAAACTCCGATTACGTCATCCTGTGTAGTACTGTTGGGGCAATTAGGTCACGCGCCTGTCCAGACATGAAACTCTGATTACGTTAAAAGAGATTGTGCAAGACATGGGATGTAAAACAATGCTTGTGGTAACGGAAGCAGATGTGATAACAGCCACGGGTTGACCTTTGAGGTCAGTGTTACATTAATCAGCACCGCATGGACGCACCACATGTTAACCCTAGAGGTCAAGTGATGTGATAACAGCGATAAAGCTCGGCCGCCGTACACCAGTAGACCTCGTATGTAACAATTAAATAAAAATAAAAAAGAAGTAAATAATTAATATAAATAATAGCTGCCCCTTAATTTTTAAATAAAACGTGTATTGCGGGTTGCCTAGAGTGTTAAGTACGTATACAACCATGATTAGATAGATAAGTATAGATAACGATGGTAGGAAGCCGTAGATGAGTTCCTGGAATATAGGTAAGTTAAGAGAGAAAGTTCTATAAGAAAGCTAGGTTAACAGTGTATTTATTACAAAAATGATATAAATTAAATAAAAAATTAATTAAATAGGTAGGCTAACAGTGTATTTATTAATAAATAAAAAGCGCCTTCATTATTTAGTAGGCAAGTCCCGCATTTCAATACTGTATTGCAGGTAGCGCCTTCATTTTTAAATATATAATTAATTAATTAAAAGGTAGCGCCCGCCATCTTGGGTCCAAAGGTAAAAGTGGGTCTCGCTCGCCTACTTTATGTCTACTTACGCTATTTCAGGAAGTAGGAACTGTCCCTCCTCAATTTTAAAATTTGGCTATGTGCCTTTTTTTCTTGTTTCAATCATGGGGTTTTTGATTTGTCCAAGCCCCACCATACATTGTGTTGTATAACTTGCAAGCCGGTTCATTTTTGTGGAACAAGGCAATATTGATCGGGCGTATAGCACAACCCAGTTTCTTCAGATATATGATATTTAAATTTGAAGTCCAATCTTTCACTATTGTTTGGTTTATCTCTACAACATCAAACGGGAAAGGTTTATTTCTGACAGCTCTAATTACTTCAGCCCAGTCCTCATCTTTACTTCATTTGATTTTTTTATCAGAGCACAGTTTTGTTACATTCATTATAAGAGTGACCCCTTATTGAAAAAACCCTGTTACTTTTGAAAATATATTTTCCTTATGTACAAGATGATGATAGAATTTAAAAATGAAATTGTTTTTATTCTGTCCTGCACATGGTTTGAAAACATTTCCATTTCTTTGATATGAGGATCCAAGAAGTTATAGAAATAATCATCTAATAAGCTGCATACCCCGCCACTACCTTTTTACCTGTTATTTCTGGATAAACATAAAATACGCTCTGCCCAGAGTAGATAGTACGTGGACGTTGAATATGAAAACAGACAACTGTCTTCTATAGTAAACATCATTATTAGTTGTGATGGCGGGCATGCTGTGATTGTTCGTATAGTCATACACTATTAACTCTTTTGATGGATCTGTGCGGCTTCTTATTTTAGATTTCCGCTTAAGTTTGTAGCATTTATTTGCTCGTAATAGATGTATAGTTTTGTTGGAGTCAAAACATTTAATGTTCAGGTCCAAAGCCGATTTTTTAGCCTCAGTGGATGATTATTTTACCTGTAATTCAATATTTAGTTTGTTTTTTATTGCTACTCATCACAATGAGAGCAAGTGTCGAAGCTAATACTAAACCTATTGTTGAAGATGTGTCTGTTGGTATCATAGAGTAAATCTTTGACCGATGGGGTTTTCTCCTTAAACATAGCAAAAAGTTTCTTTATATTTAGTTCTGCTAGGAGGTGCATATTTCGATTACCATAGAGACTATAATGGCTTTCTCTACTCTTTAAACTATTTATATGATTGAAGATTTTAATTTTAATTTCTTCTGGTGTAGCATGTTTTCTGTTTTTATGCTAGCCTTTGTGATCCTTCGGTGGGTTACCAGATTTGAAGATTTAAGTCAACCTTTCCTCTACAAGTTCCATGAAGGAACATAAATGCAGCTTTATAAATATTTATATCTACTGGTTTTCCGTCAACAATGTAACGTACGCGGTAAGAACTTGTAGCATTTAGATGTGAAGCTTCTAACTGAGTTTTTCTAGGCCTATGTCTTTGTATAGGTACGATGGTAATTAATCCTGAAAAGTAAGAGTTAATGTCATCAGTTGATGCCAAGTTATTCTTTCTTCAAATAATGTTAGATTTTTTTATCACTAACCTGTTCAAATCATCGATGTTTGATGATCAAAGTGGTCCTATTCCATGAATCTGCAGTCTAAATTTAGACCTCACGCATTCCTCTGTATGAAGGTTTTTATTACTTTCACATTGAGTATTCTAATCTTCTGTAGAAGCATGCATATTAAAACTAACACAATGCAACTGTTATAAAATCTCAACAAACTATTTTAAAAGTAAAACGACTATATAAAACAGCACAACAATGAGTTCACTAGCTTGACTAAAGTAAATCAACCATATAAAACAGCACAACAATGAGTTCACTAGCTTGACTAAAGTAAATTAACTATATAAAACAGCACAACAATGTGTTAACCAGCTTGACTAAAGTAAATCAACTATATAAAACAGCACAACGATGTGTTCACTAGCTTGACTAAAGTAAATCAACTATATAAAACAGCACAACAATGTGTTCACTAGCTTGACTAAAGTAAATCAACTATATAAAATAGCACAACGATGAGTTCACTAGCTTGACTAAAGTAAATCAACTATATAAAACAGCACAACAATGTGTTCACTAGCTTGACTAAAGTAAATCAACTATATAAAACAGCACAACAATGTGTTCACTAGCTTGACTAAAGTAAATCAACTATATAAAATAGCACAACGATGAGTTCACTAGCTTGACTAAAGTAAATCAACTATATAAAACAGCACAAAAATGTGTTCACTAGCTTGACAGGATAGCAATTAAAATGGACGCAGTCTAATAAATTGCTGATGCAATATGGGCTTAGTAGGGGTTTCCCCATTTTCTGGTGTTATTGTATTATTGTATCTTGTGTTTATTATTGTAATAGGCTATTAGAATATTAAACCAATTGTCATTTATTAGTAATATTTTGTTTTATTTTATGTAATTGTTGCTCTACAGAAACGTGTCTATCTTATAATTTTAATGGACCATATTGAATATTAAGATCTTAATCATAGTAAACTAATAATCTAAAGAGTTCACAACCGAGAAATATCCAGCTTTATGAATATTAGACTAAATTTATTATATTTTTCATCAACAAAATTTATATTATAATGCATTAGAAGATCACTCATCGAAAAGTTTTAACTAATCAATCTCATGCTAATATGATAAACAATAAATATACCAATTTAGTGGTAAAATGAATTATTTTTAATATTGCATTCTGTCTTAACTATTCAAGTAAAAAATGTATTAAGATAAATATAGCAGTAAGTTTGTACTGAAAAATGGATTAAACATTTTTTTAAATGAATAAACAGTTTTTAATGCATTATTACGTATCCGTAGCTTAGTAAAATGGCCACATGACGTCACGCAATCAGCTGGAACCATTATTACATGGTACAGCTGTAGAAAAAAACAACTTATAGGCAAAACAGTTACGTCTAACCTAACGGTATTTGGTGGAGAAACAATTTAAGTCCGGACCTAAGTCATGTCTCCATCAACATAAATTTAAAACGTGTTTTGAATTAGGATAGTAGTAGTGTTCAAGAACCCACATATGGTTAAAGCCAAATAAACACCACCCTAACTTTAATGTATACAATTATTCAATTGGTATTTTGGTTTTGTCAATAAGGAAAGCATCATTTAGTTACTGCACCTTTTACAAATGTAAGTGTTTCGGGAAACAAACAAAGAGTGTATACGTTAAAAAATAGTGCATTGTCGTTTTAAATAAAATATGTGTTTGGAAGACAATACCTACATAGGCAATGAGTTGTTTTTCTCTTTTAATTATTATAAAAATTAAATATATGTGTGATTAATTTAACAAAAATCTAGATTAAGAAGATTTTTTTGTTATAACTATTGAAACGTTACTGTCAAAAGAGGAATGAAAAAGCTACAAACTAACATTATGTTTAAGATTTTATACCTATTAATAGATAATTGAAAGAGATGTTCCCTTTTATTTGATCTATTTTATACGAGCATTATCAGAGTGTATCAGTTGTCAATGTCTCTTCAACAGAGGGATATATGTGCTTTAAATTGAGAATCCACCATATTTTAACTCAATAATTGCAACGTTACAATAATTACATAAATCTATACAGTCAAATATTTACTTCCAACACTTCATTTTAGATTGCTTTGGTCAAGTGATAAATATCCTCATTTATGATTTAGATGGGAAAATAAATTAATTGATGTGAACATATTTATATTAAATGTCTTTTTGTGGAAAGTATTCTTTGGGAGATCATATATGATTAAAAATTTTGGGGTACTGTATTAGATTTTCATACCAATAATTATAAGGTTTTAAGGCACATGAATCCTAAAAAAGTCCTATTAACATTGTTGGAGCCTTTTAGGCTACCATTAACAGTCATGATGGTAAAAAGTATCTTCGTTGGGGGGGGGGGGGGGGAGAACAACAGATATCATTAATTAATAAAAAGAAAACAAATAACTTATGGAACAAAAACTAAAGTTTTTAATTTGTCTGTCCATTTTTAGTTTTTATAATACATTTTTTTAATAATACATTTTTTATAATAAATGTGGAACCTATTCATATTCAAAGGTAATGTTTTAAAGAGCAATGCAATTAGTCTCAGTTTTTGCGTGAAATTAATAACAATTACTACACAATTGTTTAAACTTTATTCAATAGTGAGTAGATTAGTAACGTAAGTCTTTATATTGTTTCTGCTTTGTCTTGAAAGACGCAATAATAAATCTTAAATTGTTTAGATCCTCATTGCTTTGAGGATTAAGAGAGAAAGAGTGATGAAAGAATAAACCTTTTCCAGGCGATGGAATAAAAGTCTCATTATTTTTCTTTCAAATACGTTCAATGAACTTGAATTTACTCCAATTAGTTTTCAGTTTGTATTAAAGGTCTTTATTGAAAAGGAAATAAAGATTCATAGCTTAATGCACTGATTCGATGTGGTCGTTGATAAAAAATATGAAGAAGTAAATGTAAAAAGTAATGTTGTAATGAAGCCAACTATCACTATACCTTAGTTGTGTTTCCACCGCGAACAAATTGAACGGAACTTTTCGAGTTATATATATTACGTACAAATATTATCTTAAAATGTCATGTTTTTATTGCTCTCCCATACTTCGTTATTTTTTTTAAATTAAGCTTGTTTTAAAAGCTGCTATTCGTGCAATTCTTTTTTAGGTAAAATTAATAACTATGCCTACTCTTAAATTATTTTTTTAATTTAAGAGTTTTAATTGGTGATACAAGCTTTATTTAGCAATTCTTTAACTAATAAAATGTATTCCCCTTCAAGAGACGTACATTTATTTGTTTTTTTAGCGTTTTAACAAACCTTAAAACTGAACATTTTAGTTGTTAAAATAATGTGAATATAACAATTATTATAAATTCTGTTTCTAGAATACTTAGGGTGTTATACACATACACGAAATGTTAAGTTACCAGTTAAATGAAAGGTATTGTTTTCATTTGAAACACATATTCATTTGTTAAATAAATTACGTAAAAGTTTTAGGAGTTAAATACATTTTTTTTAGTTGTATTGTAATAAATGCCAAATATTGAATATCGGGAGTGGGACGAAAGATGGCAGGTGAGGGCTGTTGTGTCAACGACATGTAGATGGCTGATAGGCGAGGGCTGTTGTGTCAATGACATGTAGATGGCTGGCAGGCGAGGGCTGTTGTGTCAACGACATGTAGTTGGCTGGCAGGCGAGGGCTGTTGTGTCAACGACATATAGATGGCTGGCAGGCGAGGGATATTGTGTCAACGTCATCTAGATGGCTGATAGGTGAGGGCTGTTGTGTCAACGATATGTAGATGGCCGATAGGTGAGGGCTGTTGTGTCAACGACATGTAGATGGCTGATAGGTGAGGGCTGTTGTGTCAACGATATGTAGATGGCTGGCAGGCGAGGGCTGTTGTGTCAACGACATGTAGATGGCTAGCAGGCGAGGGATGTTGTGTCAACAACATGTAGATGGCTGGCAGGCGAGGGCTGTTGTGTCAACGACATCTAGATGGCTGATAGGTGAGGGCTGTTGTGTCAACAACATGTAGATGGCTGGCAGGGGAGGGCTGTTGTGTCAACGACATGTAGATGGCTGGCAGGCGAGGGCTGTTGTGTCAACGACATGTAGATGGCTGGCAGGGGAGGGCTGTTGTGTCAACGACATGTAGATGGCTGGCAGGCGAGGGCTGTTGTGTCAACGACATTATAGATGGCTGGCAGGCGAGAGCTGTTGTGTCAATGACACGTAGATGGCTCTTACAGCGTTGACACTGATTTAAGTAAGAGGGTTTGTTTTCCCTTTTACGTTTGATTATAGAAGTACTAAGTACGTGTGTTGGTAGGGTAGGCTGTTAGAATTCATGCAAGTACATTGAGTGTCTGCAAAGGTGGTCGCCATATAGGATTTATATTCCATAAAAGGGATATACCGCATTCAGTAATAACGATTTAGCTGTAAATTATAAATTTTGTATCGTTTCAGAGAGCGTAAAAGTTACTAGCAGATTAATTTTTTTTAAATATCGATTGTTCATTTGTATTTTCATAAAAAATTTAAATTAGTAAACCAAAACTTACTACTTTTTATTTATCACAAATCAATATATTTGGAAATATAAAAATGGATCCACTAGTAATTGTTATGCTCTTACAAACGATGGAAAAGTTATATAATATGTATTTTTTAACCATTAGGCCATAGTGCTCTTCCTTAACATTCCTCACATGGGTTATATAGTCTACGCAGAGTGAGTGGGTGATTGTGTAGTCACTGTATAATCTAACCTTTTGGAATAATAATGTGGGTAGGCTCTCATACAATATATTGTATTGTCAACATATATTGAATTAATTAGTGATGTACAGTAAAATGTAAATGAGGTTCGCACAACGTCAACATCAGAGGCCAATGTGATGTCAATTTTACGAGGTAGACGTGTCGTGTTTATAGATGTCTTGGTTTTCCATTAATAATGTTAAGTTATGTTATTTAATAAATTCCATTCCTGGCTTCCTAATACTGTATCAGTAAATTAATGCACCAATAAAATATATTTATTTCTAAATACAATTAAAATTCATTTAGAAATAGTAATATAAATATTTTGTTTTAATTGTAATATAAGAAATAATCGACTTTTATTATTTGGCCATTCAGTAATAATAAACTTTAAAGTCTGTCATTTAAACAAATATATATGTTTACAATATTTCGTTCTGAAATAAAGCAGATGAAACGTGTCAAAAAAGTTACCTTTGAGGAGTAAAGTAAATCACCAGGAAATGTTTTAGATGTACAAACTTTGACAAACTCAGATCTCGTTTCTTTTCAGGAGAATTTACAGTGACTTTTTGAATATTTCCATGAATCGTGTTCTATAAAAATACCCTCACGGCTATCTAAATTATGGTATCAGTATAGCGTTCCCATAATTTATTTGTTATCACATTTAGGTATATTGTTTTATTATAATGTCTCTAAGTTTTTTTTATTTAATATACATTATTTAATCTCTAAATAATCATAGGTAAACATTTTTGACAGTTACTAAACTATGTACTATTCTATCTGAATTTGCATTGGTATGTCAGTAATTTATTTTATACACAAAAAAAATGTTTACATATTGTATGGAGCCAGGTCATTTATCATTAACAATCTGTAACGTCTATGGTTAAAAGAACCTGTGTCATGGCCCAAAAACAGATATCATTAAGTACAAAAATAGAAAGGTTTAATAAAGGATGATGTAGAAATGTTTAATTATTGCCGAGGTAGTTCCATCATACCAAGTTAAAAAAAAAAATCATAATTGTTTTGACACCCCGATAATTGTCAATTTTTCATATACGTTGAACTTTATTTGCACAAGAAAAATTGTTAGTTGTGAAATATTACTTAAAATTGTAAAAAAGGAAAACCAGTTATTTATCTTATAACACACATTTTGGTGGTATTTAAAGCTTAATAAATCGTTTGATGAAATTAATTGCAAATGACTTAAAATGTACGCTTATTAGTTCAATGTTAACAATTTTCTTTTAAATAAATACATTTTCATACTACGTTATTTATGACCTAAAATTTGTTATTATTCTTGAATTTTGAATTAGTTCAAATACAGATTACAACAGCCACAACAATAAATTTAGTATACCATTACCTTATGGTGATGTAAAAGAATATAAATGTAATGGTCATTGTTTGTTTCTTTATTTTTTTAAAAGAAAGGAGTCTATATGTTAAATATCCGAAAAATACCTTTTATTCACTAATTACCTAGCAGAATAATAATAAATGTTCAGGTATTTTGTACCACAGTGAACCAAATAATGTTACTATAACAATTTCAATATCTCTGTGAAGTATAATTTTTATATTGATTAGTTAATTTGAAAACGTTATGATTTATTTGAAATCAGAATCCGTTTTATCTTCTCTCTCAAGTTTGAAACCGTGAAGAAGTAAGGCAACAAGTTAGTCGTCTAATGAAGACAGATGGGAAATCTCTAGTTAGTACTTTTGACCACTGATGAAGAACCGAAATGATCACTGGATATTTTCTAAAAACTGACGTGTAAAATAGAGAGTTTTTATTTTGCTTATTAATTATCTATAGCAAACGTTAAATTGTTAATGTTAATATTGTTATTTTAATATCATACATAAATTTTTAATGCACTGGTCTTAGAAACACATGTTTAAATGAGTAATTGTTGTTATTGATATTCTTTTGCTTTAAGCATTAATATTTTATGTAACTCAAAAAAGTTATATATAATTAGTCCATTTACAAAAAAAAATTGATAAGTATTCTGGGCTTCTCGGTGGCCAAGCAGTTTTAGGTGTCAGGACTTTTTGGTTGGGTTAATTTTAGCGTGGATTAGAATTTGGCGTAGACGGGACGATTTATCCACCTTCTACTGTACCAGTTCGCCCCTTTATTCTGTCTGAATAAGTCCTTCGCACAGATCAATAGTCTTTTGGAAATGAGCAGAGTAAGGTTAAGAAGGAGGCCGGCCTCTCCTTTAAAAAAAATCCTTACCCTTCAATAAATCGTCGAAGATGTACATGACTTTAACAGTATATGGCAATAAATTAATCTGATCTTCACAATACCAAGTCAAAGTTACGTTTTTAAATATTTTTTAAAGTTCTATCTATATGTTTTCCTTAAAAGGAAATTGGTTTATACGTTAATATTCACTTATTAATTTTCTGTTGGAAAGAAAGTGGTAAGGGCAACACTCATTCTCAATCATTATGTCTGATTCATAAGTTTTACAAGATTATGAATGTAATGATAAATATTTCCCCCTGACATTAATTTAAATAATGAAATTAAATACTAACTTTGGTTTCGATGGAATAGTATTGCTTTACTAGAATTGTGCTCACTGCTAATGAAGTACTGGTTGAAAGCTAAAAGGAAACCATTAAGTAATGGATTGGATCTCTGTGGGATAGATAAGGGTAATGTGTCTCTGGAGACCAGCAGGGAAGGACTACTGCACTACATCAATATATGTGGACAGATTGTCATCAACATATTGAGGTTTATAAAATGAAACACAGTAATTTTATAAATGTTACCTAAATGTTAATAGTTTTAAAAATAAGTTATAATAAAGTTGAAATGGTTGAAGTGAAATTTTTAACTTCAATGTTCTTTAATGATTTGAGGTAAAAATCCTCATTTAAACTTCAATCACTGTTCTTAAAATACACATTTATTGTTTAGACAAATACCGTTATTAAGACAGAAATATAATTCCTATTTAAAAAATTGTTTTATATTATTTTAAAATCAGATATTGTTTATAATTAATATTTTCTCATTATTGAAACTGTGTCCACTAAGTATACAAGTATACAAAAAAAGAGTATATTCTTCATTTTCAAATATATAAATAAAAATTTTTTTCTCAAATCAAAATATTTAAATATTTATTTACTCTGAAAACTGTATGAATTATAGGTACATAAAATATAACATTTATACACAAAAAGGGTTACATTTTAAGTTTTTATTGCCTACACTTTCAGCATATAGAAAAGCGTACTTTTTTTAGATAACTACCCTTTATACTAGTGTAATTTATATGAAAAAATTGAAAAGGTTACATAAATTAAAGGTTACGCTTGAAATTGTACACTTACTTAAACTTCAGTTTTCGTGGTACTCCTTGGCGTGTAAACTGCGTGCAAGAAGGGGACCTTTCTGTCATACGCAAGTGTTCATGATTGTATACTTAACATATTGTACTTCCAGTCTTCCCTACTTTTCCAAACAGTTTCCTGTACGTCACCATTACATTTTCTTTTTCTTTTATATTTCCTTCGTGGAACATTCAATAGTGAAACGCGTTCAAATCCGTTTCCACGCATCGTATAATTTATATCGGTCTTACTTGGTCTTCATTGAGGGGATTCCACATTATAGGTTCTTGTTTATACCGGTCCAAAAACTCCATTGTGACCTCATTGCTCCACTCATTATTTAACACAGAATCCATCAAAGTAAACAACAACTAAAAGATCAATACGGTATGCACTCTGAAGCCCTTTCATATCTGAGTACTCTTACTCCTTCAACTGCCTAGAGTCCTGAGAATATTTTTGTAACAAATGGTATATTTTTGGTAATATATGGCTAAATCAAGTCTTTAAAAAAGAATTTTTAAAACTATTTTAAAGTTTCCAACTTAAAAATGATAAACCTACACAATTTAGTTTGTGGGCTAGGCTTAGGCTATAATGTAGTCGTCACATGAACATACTTAATTGTGTGCGTTAGAACTTAGGAATTTTATGCAAAGCACATTAGAAAAGAGGTAAAATAATATTAACAGATAACATCGCACATTCTACTGTACATACTATTTATCATTGAATATTTAAATGAAATGCTATCTAAATATTAAAGCAGTTTTGTTATAGTAGTGAATGTTTTCACTGTTATGCAAATTCGGATAAAAATCGAACGTTAACTATAAAATGAAACAATTTGTGTGTTAAAAACTCAAAATATTTGTAATGTATTTGGTTCATTCGATATATACAGTTGTTGCACAATATTGTTAAAATAAATAAGTTACATGGAGGAGTTAAACAAATACAAACTTAGTTGACTAAGTATCTTGAATACAGTTTCTATCCTTCGATAGTAAAGGTAAACATTATATTTCTCACAACGTACTCTTGATCGAGAAGGACAGCTCACTCGACATTCTTTTGCAGTTAGTTTTTAGATCGTCAACATTAGGGAGGTAATCGAATCCATCAGTTCGTTTTTCATTGCTGGAAGGGGATTATGACTGTTTTGAGGTTTCCTTACTTCTTCTTCCTTGTCACTAAGAGATCTGTTAGTTAGAGGGCGACTCATAAGAGTTTCGGATGGATTCAGTCTGAATTCAAATAAATCCATAGTATTTTTTTATTCTTTTTCCGCCGGAGACAGTAATTTTTGTACTGAAACCAGCTATTTCAATTTCTTAAGTTAAGAATATGTAAAATAATTTTAAGAGTCAATTTTTTAGTCTTGAACCGGCATCTGTTACACGTTCTATCCCTTTAATAACATTTATTAAGGGGTCTGATAAAAATCCGAGCTATATCAAAAAGAATAACTGAGCTGCTCCTGTATGTTGCCATTTGATATACTAGACACTAATAACCATCGTATTAAAGTAAGTAACTTGGGGATACGAAAAAAAAATTTATTTAGACCGTATATTAAAAAAACTATTATTCTTATTAATAATTGGAAATACGATTTTTGTATATTGTGGTAAAACCTATTTATTATTACTATTTTTTTCTTGTACAGTTTTTTTAGTTGTGATTTATCTAGACCGGAAACAAATTAGAAGGAGTCAAGCGCTCAAGATATATGGTTTTTATCATGTTGCTTCCCTCATAAGTATAGTTAGTTAAAGCGGTTTTAGAGGTTGGCAGGCCTGGTCTGCACTAGTTGGAAGGACTACACTTCGCTCCTCTTTCATTTACCATTTATAGCAGTATCAGACTTTATTGTGCTGTGTATTGTTGATGCAGATGCTCTCACAAGACTTTACATCCGTTTATAACGCCTGTATTATTTGGTATGTACATGTATGTGGGAAAATGTCACTAACTGATCAACTGTATGTGGCGAAAGGGGCTGTGTTAACCTGCAGAGTACAGTAGTGAACTTCAGAGCCAGCTGAACTGACTCACGTTCGTGTGTGTCAAAACTGTGCCAACTAAACAGCAACAAAATTACCTTGCTCCCGGACCATCTTCATGCAGATCGCGCCTGACTGGTCTGAGATGCATCAAGCGGTACTGATCTGAGGTGCGGGCTGTTTGTGCCAATAGGCAGGTGACTGTCACTCCAGAATTCTCCAACTCTTCTGATTTATCGGTCGCACCCCTCAGACTGGCTGCTCCTGGACAACTTAGTTTTGACTTCTGCGACTTGGAACTTTTGATCCTATTGTTTCGCACTTAACCATTGTACTTAATGTTCTGTATATATTTACTTTAGAGTCCATCTCTTTATTTTATTTTTAATTATTCAACTGAAGTTTTCATCTTTTACTGTTGTACATATTGTAATTAACACTTTGTTAAATTATTACTGGAAGCTTATTTTACCTTATATTGTACTATGGATTTCAATTTGTTAAATAATGTCAATTTTGATGCTCGCACAGAAAAGAATTTATTGGAGCTAGCATCTAGCCTTGATTATTTTGCAGCAAATAACCCTAACTCTGATCTTAGCTATGTAGTTGAAAAAATATCTGAACTAGTAAAAACAATAGGTGATTTATGTGAGAAAAATAAAAGCTTAGTTTTTAAAAATGATGAATTATATTGTAAAAATTTAGAACTAGATTCATATATTACTACATTTAAGACTGTGAAACAAGCTGAATTGAACGATTCTTTTAAACTTAACGACTGTGTAGTTGAGAAGAATGAGGCTCTCTGTAAGGAACTGGCCCTAATAAAAAACGAAGTTGCTAGTCTAAAATACCAGCTAAAAGAGGCTAATACTAACAATTCATACCTAAAACCTAGCCCTACTGTTGACCTTAATGATGTATGTAAGAGTACAGAAGAAGTTAGCCAACTTAAACAAAAGGTCATATCTTACCAAGAAAATATCAACTGTCTGATAAATAGACTTGAACAATCAAATAAAACTAACAACGAATTGCTTGAATGTGTAAAGCTAAATGGTAACTCCTCAGAATGTGTAAGTACGGGCAATTGGTTAGATGACTCTATCCTACAAGCCTACTTTTCTTCTTTCAGTCACCATCCGTCAACAATCCTATCTAAATCTTTGTTCATTGATCCTTCTGTCAGTGAAATCCTAAAATTGGGGTCTATTTCTGAGGTTAAGACACATCTAAATGAGCTGAAATTTTACTCTTATAACTATGTATTTTGTAGTGTAAGTAATAGTAATGGTCCTGACTCATCTGGTGAAAATCTCATTGACAAGTATGACGAGGGTTCACATTGGAGTCTGTTATTCTGTGATGTTCCAAACAGGGTAGCTTACCATCTTGACTCTGTTGCGAACCTTAACGAAACACCTGCCTCTAGACTGGCAGACAGAATTGGGTTTAATTTAAAAAATGTTGACTGCTACCAACAAAACAATAGTTTTGAGTGTGGGCTAAATGTTCTGGTGAACGCAAAGATGATATTGTACTACTATTGCTCTGTCAATGATGATAAGCTTAGTTTTCCAAAGTGGTTTGAACAATGTCTTTGTACTCCTAGTAGTAAAAATAGCATTAGACTGACTGGATCAAGGAAATCCAAAAACCACTGTGCTAGAGATTTAGTGGCTAAACCTTGTGTCATTGATAAATTAGCGTTAAGGTTAGAAAGGGTAGATATAAACAGCTGGAAGGTTGTCAAGTCTAAAAGAGGTAAAATGAGCAACGCTCCTCAACCCTATCCCATTGAACTTGACACGTCCAACAGATACTCTGGCCTTTCTGACCCTGATCCTGAACCACTTCCTTCAAAAAACCAGAAGCTGATAAATAACCCTGTGTTGTTATCAAAATACTCTAAAGGTTCTTTTACTAGTAAGGAAAAGAACATTCCCCAAAATACCAAGCCTTTGAAGACGAGAAATAATTTCATTGTTACACATTCTGTTGTAAATACTGCTAAGAAACCTAGTTTTATTATTTACGGAGATAGCCATGTACGAAATCTGTCAAGCATTCTAGCTAGTAAAATAAAAGACAGATATAGAATATGTAGCACTGTAAAGCCAAATGCAAAAATGGAACAGATTTTAGTTGGCATAAATAAAGATAAAGATTTATGTAAAGAAGATATTATTGTTATCGTTGGTGGTACAAATAATGTTGATGGAACCGGTCGCTGTAACAGTTTCATTTCGGAGCTGAGTTCTTTTTTCGCTGAGGTTTCCCGGCCAAAAATATTTCTTGTGGGATTGCCTCTCAGACATGACAACTCTTCCCTAAATTCCACAATTTCCAAAGTAAATGCTGACCTGTTATCCCTTTGTAATCGTTACGATAATGTTGCGTTTATACCTTTACAGTCACTATCTCGCCAGCTATTCACTAGACATGGACTCCATCTCAATTTTAAAGGTAAAATCGCCCTCTCCAGCCTTCTTCTACATGCTTTAAAAATACTACCCAATACCACTATTTCCAACCCAAAGTTAAAAAATCCCAACAGACCACTTTTTATGAAGCCTGAATCCCACGCACTCACTTGTCACCAGACCAGCTCCCATTTACCTTTTAAGACATGTTCGAAACGTACTTTTGTCAACAAACATTTTTTAGGGGAAGCTCAAAAACCTCCCAAAGTCCCTTGGACACTCTATCTCGAAAAAGAGCTGGGAAACGGCATACGAGCCTCAAACTACTGCATCAAAACATCAGAGGTCTGATGAACAAAGTTGAAGAATTAGAAGTACTCATTTCCGATGAAGCTCCAGATCTACTATGTTTAACGGAACATTTTCTGAAAGGCGATGAGGTTGATAACTCTATAATTAACAATTACTCATGCATAGCATCCTTTTGTAGGTCAGTCATGAAAGGTGGAGGTGCAGGCATATGGTGTAGGCCTGGCGTACGATGTGAGCCTCTGGACAGTGTACAGTTTGGTGAGGAGGGTGTCTGTGAGCTTGCTGCAGTTTCCATAGTAATTGGAGAAAATATCAAAATATTGTTGGTAGCAGCCTACAGACCACCTTCACACCGACATGATGAATTTCTGGACCTAATTACTGAATGCCTTAATAAATACGCAAACCGTCATAACACCTCTGTAGTCATGGGTGACCTAAATATAGACCTCTCTAGCCACACCTTTGCTGCTCAAAAACTTGTCTCCACGATGGCTTCTTTTGGCCTATTCAATATTGTTGAGGGCTATACTAGGGAAGCGCAGGGATCGCAAAGTCTCATTGACCATGTATTTACTAATGGAGGAAATGTTGAATGCTCAGTGATCACTTCCTGTTTGTCTGATCACTATGCCCAAGCAGCTAAGTTAAGTTTTAATATTTCGCAACCAGTGTCTGAACCTCTATTTCATTACATTAGATCGTTTTCTGACGCAAATGTGCGTCAATTCAATTATCTTATTTCTAAAGAGAACTGGAATGATATGTATGCTGCCACTGACTTAGATAACAAGTTTGACGCCTTCATGCTCAGTGTACAGCATGCTTTTAGTGTCTCATTTCCAAAAAAACTTAAAAAGGTGATTAACAAAGATAAGGGGAAAGTGATCCTGACCGATGAAGTATCGATTATAAAAACTGAAATTACTGATTTATATAAAAGAGTTCAACATCTTGACTCATCGCATTTCCTGAACTGTTATTACAGAAGGCTGAAATACAAATACAGATGTAAGATTCGAGAAATCAAATCGGCAAAAAATATCCATAAAATAGAAACATCAGAAAGTAGATCAAAGGCCATTTGGGATATAGTAAATAACAAAAGAAAATCAAAAAAGGCGTATAAACCAGAAATTGTTATTGAAGACGATGAAGGCAGACTAGTGAGTGCACCCGGTGATATTTGTAACATCTTTAGCGAGTTCTTTGCCAACGTAGGGAAAAACATCAGACCCACATTTAAAAAGCATGACCACTTTAAAACATCTGATAATAACTATGCAGGTTCCCTTTTTTTATATCCAACAACAGAAGAAGAAATTAACAGTATTATCAATGATTTAAAAAACAAAAAATCTTCAGGAAATGATGAGATATCCTCTACTTTATTAAAAAAAATTTCAATACATTTGCTGAAGCCCCTGTGCCATCTAATTAATTTTTCCTTCACATATGGAGCATTCCCTAAGTGCTTAAAAGTGTCAGTCGTAAAGCCAATATTTAAAAAGGGAAATGCAAAGGTTTGCAACAGTTACAGACCTATATCAATTGTATCAGTTTTCTCTAAGGTCTTTGAAAAAGTAATGCTGATCCGGTTATGGGAATTCCTAGAACATAACAATATTATATTGAAAAATCAACATGGATTTATGAAGGGTAAATCTACAGTAACTGCTATGTTTAGTTTCATAAACGATATAGTACAAGATCTTGATTCTGGACATCCTTCAGCAGGATTATTTTTCGACCTGAGTAAGGCCTTTGATACAGTCAACCACAATTTGTTGCTATTAAAGATGAGTGACGTGGGCATACGTGGTGTAGCATTGGATTGGATCGCCTCTTACCTACAAGGTAGAAAACAGTATGTGGAAATAAAGTCAGTAGATAGTGCTAGGTATGTACGCCCCTACTCCTCAGTAGAGACCTCCATCGTGAGAGGAGTGCCTCAGGGCTCCGTCTTGGGCCCTGTTTTATTTCTGTTATATATGAACACTGTTCCCTCGTGTGCATCCATGACCAGACTTTCCTTATTTGCTGACGACACCTCTCTTTCAGTTTCAAGCCCCAACGTGGATCAATTGGAACGAGTTGCTTTTTGTGAGGCCAATAATTTAATTCAGTGGTTTGATGACAACTTACTCTCTATAAACTCTGATAAAACCCGACTTATGAACTTCTGCTTGACGAAAGGGCGAGCTAAAGGTTTCAGCCTACTTGCAGATGAAACTGTGGTTCATCCGACACCGAGTGTCAGATTTTTGGGTTTAGTCTTGGACGAAAATCTCACGTTTTATGATCACATTGAAAGTGTTTCAAAAAAGCTTACTTCGGGAATCTTTGTGTTGCGCAATTTACGTAATACTGCAAACACCGAAGTTCTTCTATCTGCGTATTACGGGGTTATCTATCCCCACTTATCATACGCTATACCTATTTGGGGGTACGAAAACCAAAAAACCCTTTTTTTATTTAAAATTCAAAAATGGGCTCTAAGAATAATTTTTTCTCTGAAAAGAAACCAGTCCTGCAGGGACTATTTCCGTACGTCAGGTATCTTAACTCTACCGTCTATCTACATTTTGGAAACACTAACTTTTGTCAAACGTAATCTTCCGAAATTCATTGTCCCAGTAAAAACTCCATACTTCTTGCGTAACTCTAACAATCTTGCAGTTCCAAAACACTCTAAAACTTTTTTCAAAAAACATCTGTTTTATAATGGAATAAAACTATTCAACCATCTACCTTGTTCACTCAAGTTGGAATCAAACCTCTTAAAATTTAGAAAACGGCTGAGGGACCATCTAGTAAATCTCTCTTGTTACAGCGTCCGGGAGTTTTATAATAAGGAATTTTGTACAACACTGTTTAATACAGAGTAAATATTTACATACATATATGAACTATGTTATTGTTTTTATTAATTAACATTATTAATATTATTTTAAGAGTGTGAACTTTTTCTACATAAGTATATAGCTGTTAGTATTAAGTATTAAGAACTGTTATTGATCATAGTATACAGTATTTGACTTGGCTAATACAAACTGTTTTGTCAATTTGGCTAAATAAAGTGATTTGATTTGATTTGATTTGATTTGATTTGATTTAGAATAGTTTAGTTGAACACCACTTTCATTCATCGGCGAGGAAGGTACAATAGGCATTTTGTAATCGATTACCATATTATTTGCACATATTGTACGAGTACTTATATTTTTATAAATTTGTGTGACGTGACGATCGCTTGTTTTGTATTTACCAACACGTAATTCTGTAATTAAGATATTATCGGTAAAATTTACTTTTGGATCCTTTAACAATAGTATATTTCAATTTGTTTTACGTACTATTTAACTGTATATCAGTAAAGAATAATTAATTTGGCATTGATTGGAATAAGTTATAAATAAAATCCAATATTATAATCACTAAGTGCTTACTTTGTCTTATTACGCTTAGTAAAGAGTAACAGTTTTAACATGCGCACACGGGGAAACAGTTTTCACCTGTAATACCAGAGTTATTGTTTTAAGAAACCACTTGCCGAGACAAAACTCAATAAAACTTTTCCACTTGAGCAGTTTTCTCTGACATGAACACCTTCTGACTTTTATAAATGATAACTTCTAAAACACCAAACATTTGCCAACTTATATTGTTTCCTTTTAGGTGTTAGGAAAAATCTAGATCGTATTGCTATTATGTATGTTATTAGTGAATGACTGATTACTAGACTTTTAAAATTCGTGTATTGTAGTAGTACAAAACTGTCAGGTCTACTAGCCTAGAGAGTAAACTGTGTACTCGTAGGCGCCATTATTGAAAACGGTTATTATTACCAAAATAAGTTTTGTATCAAGAATCTAGAACCATTTACTCACTGACAAATTAACAGTTTGGATAGGACACGTTAATAAAAAAAATAATAAAAATGGTATTATTTTTGAATAATAATAACCATACTAAGAATATTTATTACAGAAGCACACTTACATACAAGCAGTTGCACCCTGTCAAGTAATAAATAAACAATAGGGACAAAAAAAATCTAACCTAAATAAGGCTTAAACAGTTAACGATAAGTAATATAACTAAAAGAGGTTAAATAAATAACAGTACTAATTCAACAATAAACTAGCACATAGACAAAACATTAAGTAATACATAAATTGGCACTGTCGCTACAATCATTGAATATATCGTAAAAATATTATTCATGGACGGCTGTCCATATAAACTTTATGAGTTAAATCATAGCATTTCTAAAAACATTATAGCTGATTTAGTTTGATTGGTAGTAAATAAGAGCTGAAATATGATTTAAATTGTGTCTAGAAAAGTATTAAACGGTGTGCCGGGCTTATTTTTGTAAACAAAATTGTAATTCAAAGTTTATTTAGTAAAAACTAAATATGATTACAATTTGAAGAAATAAAACAGTATAGCCTATCACAGTTATTCTTAGTTCAGATAAAAACTACAATTCATATACCAAAATTGGTTCTCAACATTCTACTGTTTTACTCGGTGGGTCTTAATTAATTTTGAAATATGGTTAGTAAAACCCTCAACATAAAATCATTGGTAAGTTATAAAGTTGCTAAGTTGTATCAACATTTTTTGAAATTATTGTTGGGAAGTTATCAAATTCTTCAATTTGAATTTAGTCGTGTTTATTCAATTACTCTCAAATTGTTGCTAATCTTAGAATAAAAATATCATATTAAATTAATGTACAAAATATCATAATGAATCGTTTTAAGTGCTATTGTAACATCTAGATGTGTCTGATGATGAAGGAACATGTCTATACTGACAAGTAATATGTTACAATTAATTAAATATATGTAACAATGCACTTGTAGAAATTAATTTATGGAATTATAACAGTATACAGTATTAACATAAGCTTTTAAAAATAAAATAAACACAATAATTTCATATATATTGATTAATAAGTTGGTTTTACTGACTATTGAAATAAATATATCAAAAATAAATTATGGATCTACAACAGTCTAAATGAAAATGAATATGCTTGAAAAACGAAATAAAGATATCAGATAATTACAAAAAAATACCTTAAATATTAATCCAACATCTAGATAATATGATTTTTATAATGCTGGAAAATTACTGTACTGAAAATAACAAGTCAAAATTGATTAAATGCATTTAATTTTGCACATCTATATATTTAATTCGGTTGCGACAAAATTCCAAGCGCTACACTCCAACTACGGCCTTCGGAAATGGCTTATTTTAAAGCTCTGATATTGTAGATGGCGAGAAAAATAAAAGTTTTGCAATTCGCCTTTAGAGCTCCATTGGCCTTAAAAGTTCTCATGTTAATCTTATATGAAGAGGGTTTCTTATATAAGATTAGGCCTAACATACTCCAGTATGTTAACTTTTTACAGTTTGTACTTACTGGAGTGTCTTTCGTTACTCAAGAAAAATATGCACCTCCTTAAATCACGTTCCACTGCCGATTACAATCTCCGCTGTCCTGGCTTGTTAAGGGTCCCTAAACACAATACCACATTTTTCGAAAAACAGACTTTATACTCCGCCATTAAATTATTTAATAAACTTCCAACCGCTTTACAATCAGAGACAGACGTTAGGAAATTTAGGAATAAAGTCAAGTCATTTTTGGTTTCTAAGGAATATTACAGTGTCCAAGAGTATTTAGCAGATAAGGGTACATTTTAGTTGTACTAAACTAAGGAGACTGCGTACTCTACTTTTTTTTATTATTTCTACTGTGTATGTTTTGTACATATCACAACGCATATCAATGCTATTGTAAATAGTCAAATGATAATAAAGAATATAGATTGATTGATTGATTGATATATAAGTTCAGCTGTCAATGAGACAAATTAAATATTTCAGCTATTAATGTATGATACTCTAATTGAATTACTTGACGCAGAAAGGGCGTAAGTACCAATAATCAAACTTTTCAGGAAATAAAAAAAAAACACTTCTCACTTAAAATTAGAATCTACATTTTCCGGTGACAAACGCGTCAAGGTACTATTTACAAGAAACCAGACGTTTCGTCCATACTGTGATGTGGCATCCAGAGGTGTGATGAGGTCAGACAAACTACTGAGGATGCCACATCACAGTATGGGCGAAACGTCTGGTCATCTTGTAAATATTGTAGATAGTACCTTAACTCTTTGCTGCACGGGGAGGTCATGACGCTAGCTGCATGGAACTTGTCATCCTTTCAAAATCGGGAAAAATCTGTTTATTTCTTTTAATCAAGACCTAAATATGATGAATATAGCAATATTTTGTTTTTACACTAAGTGGTTTTTTTTTTTTTTTAATGGGGTGTTGCATTTTTTACATCACTGTGCAATCCAAGAACTTAAGGTGATGCATTTATTGCATCACTCTGCTTACATGACCACTTTTCAAGGAAACTACACTTTATAAATAAACATGAAAATCTATTTTTAGCCTAATTTAAGTTATTAAACACTAAAACATAGGTAAATAAAAGACTCTTCGGCTGAAATAAGTTTATTTTTCTTAGTTATTCATTCAGATGTGAAACATATCTAATTCTTTGAATGGTAGCAGTCCTTTTCTTTTCCAAGGCACAAAGGTACTTGACAGCTTGAGCAAATCCAAAATGTTTGAACACATTTTTTCTTTGTGCTGCAAAGGATACATCTTCTTCTTGTGCTTCTTTTGGGTTGATGAGTAGATCCAGACAGTCTCTGTTCAATTGGCACTCTCTTCTTACACCTGACAAGGCTGTCCAATTCTATTCTGTTCATCAGGCAGAGAATCTCCATGACAAAGCCCAGCTACTACTTTCCTACGGAAGCTTTTCAGATCTAGACGTGCCACAGGTAAACACTTATGAAGAACATAAGAGTTAACAATAGCTGCATCAATAAATTAAAAAATTCTATGCCACCACTTCTTATTTTTTCTATCAATTTCATAACAGGCCTTCATTTGATCAAACTTATCTACGCAGTTCATGTTTTGGTTGTAATCAAAAATAGCCGCAGGACATGAAATTGTAATTTTATCTCAACTTTTTTGCCTCCGTTGAACTTTCACAGTTTCTGTAGGATCGTAAAAATTTGACATTACATTGACTGCCTTATTGTCCAGCCATTTGATTGCGGCGACACCTGCTTCACTTGTGAACCACTGGTGTTCTCCTCACCATCAAAGCAATGTCTTTGAATGATGGTAAATTGATTCTGTCTGGTCTGGTTTAGGCTACCTGCAAAAAAGCGCTTTAAGAAACTCAAATGTTTGGTATTGATAGCGCCTTTTCTTTGAAAAGTGGTATTTCATAACACTGTTCTATATTTATGACGAATTAAAATATTTTCCCAAGCGTAATTTGGAATATTGTGGTCAGGTAAAAAAAAAAAAAAAAATCAGCAGCGATTGCAAGAAAGCCCTAAACTAAGTTTTGTCCCAGTATGTTACGTTCGGACATGGAGTGCACAGTGATGCATTTTTTGATGTTTAGTAAAACTAATTTTTTTTACAAATTATTATAATCTAATTTTCAAAACCAATAGATATTTCCAAAAGAACTTCATAAATCATTACGATTTACTATTCATTAGTCATAAAAGGCTCACTTACCGAAGAAATTACGTTACATTTAGACAGAAATGGAATTGCCTGACACCACAAAGAACAACAGAGGATACCGACTGAAAAAGGCGGGAAATGTTTGCATGGATGCTTCTGCCATCTAGGGGATGGTCAGATAAACACATAGAAAACATTGTAGGAACAGCATGTTTACACAAAAAAATTAGAAAAATAAAAAAGGAGCCAATGCAAATAATGCATCACTGTGCAGCAAGTGACATGAACACGTGATGCATTTTATGCATCACTGTGCAGCGAGCGACATGAACAAGTGTTGCATTCTATGCATCACTGTGCTGCAAAGAGTTAACGTGGTTGTCACCGGAAAATGTAGATTCTCTTTATGACACCGGCCGCTTAAGCCTAAGTTCTAAGATTCTCACTTACTTCGTTTTTAAAATGTTTTAACTAGCTAAATAAGATGAATGTATCAGACTAGAGTTGGAACATAAGTGGTTTCTATCAAAATATTTTCTCATAAGTATGTTATTTATTATACAATTTGTAGAACTTAAGCCCTTTCTGCATCTACTGTCACAACCAAAAATTAAAATCTCTTAAAAACTTAAGATACATGAGTCAATTCAATGAAACAAAGTTTTACTATTATAAAACCCATTATAATAAACAATAAAACAATAAGAAAAATGAATACAAGTTAAATTTTTATTTAAAAGTGTGCTTTTTAGTTGTTAGTGGAAGGACTCGTAACCAACTAGGTTGCAACTTTTTCAAATCATTTATCTTCTTTCCACTTGGATAAGAGAAGTTATGTGGAAGTAGTGGTGGCTGACCCAACCATATATTCATTTTAAATGTATGTCTGGTTGTATCGTTGTCGATCAATTCTTTTACTGTAACAACACCTGGGTAATGAAGATCATATACAAACTCTTTATGTTGAAATTTTTAAAAAACTCTTCTATCCCTAGGAATCCCATTTTCAGAAGATTCAACAGAAGAACATGACTATTTTTAATGTCCAGTCCAACAATTCTTTAAGTCTAGTATGTCACTAGCATGAACAACTTTGCATGTGAATTTATTTGTTGTATTGCTTATTAAAATGAGCTCAGAATATTGCTCAGGAGTATAAAGCCTATCAACTATTCTTACACATATTTTCACTAAACCAAAGTACCGATCACATGGTAAGAAAGAGTATCCGCGAGTAGGATAGTAGTAAATAATCTTGTCAAAAATTTTCCTGCTAGTAAAATTACACAGATAATGACAAACGGTATGATTCTGATTTTGGCCACCACAAGAATCGGAAAATAATATTAAAGTTTTGATGTTACTAGAAGTAATTTCATTTATTAAATAATCATTCAGCAAACTACAAACCTCGTCATGAGACTTTTTAGCTTGACTTTCGTGATATGTGTACAGAACGGCTTTATTGGTCTTCACATTATGGATACAAAAAACATAAACCCATAGTTGGCAAAGATGATCAATATCTTAGCATCCCAAACAATATCTTGAACCCGTATGTTTGGGATGGGCAGATTTAGCATATAATCAAAACAAAGTACTAAAGTTGAATAATCATTATAAATAAAAAGTTTTGTAAATAACTGTTTTAAATTACCCAAAGTCAACAAAGTTATTTTTCGTCACTCCTTTCAATATCTAGGTCCAAAATATTTCAATCAGTTGCCACTTCAAATCAAAAATATAAAACATTTCAAACACTTTTTCAAAGAAACAATCACTTGGCTTTCTTCACAACAAGATGTAGAATATCTTAATTATGTCTTAGTATAATTAAGTATTTATTCATTTTTTTATTAGCCCCCAGAACTGTTATATTATAGAAATAATACTGGTTAAATTACCTTTTTTCCTGTCAACAGTTCTTCAAACATAATCTGCTATGTACATTTCGAAGCATAGAGCTTCATCATCAGGCTTTCCAAAAACGTCACTATTTACATTACACTATAAGCATTTAAAATATTTAAACATTTAAACATATTAAAATAGCACAATAATTGTGCTAATAATATGCTAATAATAAATAATTGACAATAATTGTATTGTCACAAAAGCCGATAAAGGACAATCAATTGTTATCATGAACATAGATGATTATAATACCAAAGTAGAGGAATTTATTAGTAAAAATAATATGGAACTTATTAAGAACGACCCTACAAATAAATTTAATAAAGATTTACTTACAAATCTAAATAAAATAAACCATTTATTTAAGAAAAATGAAATAAAACATCTGAAAATGATAGACCCAAATGCACCAACGATGAAAGGATTGCCTAAAACACATAAATAAGGCACACCCATACGACCTTTAGTCAATTTTACGTCAGCACCTTCCTATAAAGTTGCAAAACGACTTGACAGATTATTAAGAGAGCACATCCACATGGAAAATAATTACAGTATTAAAAATAGCCTAGAAATAGTTAACACATTAGAAAACTCAAATTTCAATAAACAATATACAATGGCAGCATTTGATATTGTAAATTTATTCACAAATGTACCAGTAGATATTACTATCAATTTGGTAAAACATAATTTGTCTACCATATTCAATACTGAGCAATGATTTTATAGATGAGTTAATAAACTTACTAGAACTTACCCTGAAACAAAACTATTTTCAGTTTAATAATAAATACTACATCCAAAAACAAGGTCTAACAATGGGATCACCATTATCCAGCATTTTATCAGAAATATATTTGAACCACATTGAAAATAATTATATTTTCTCATCAACCAACAACCACAAAAAGAATATCTTATTTTATAAACGATATGTCGATGACACTATAGTTTTTTATAAAGGAAACACAAGACAATTAGAACTATTGAAAAAATATCTAAATAGTATTTCACCTGACCTACAATTCACATTGGAAACAGAAAAGGATAATAGCTTAACTTATCTAGACCTAAAACTCAAAAAAGAAAATAACAACATTAAATTTACTGTATACCGCAAACCTACCACTACTGACCATACCATCCATGCAACCTCTTACCACCCAATGATTCATAAAATGGCAGCCTATAATAGTATGGTCCACAGACTTCTATCTATACCTATGGATAAAGAAGATTACGAAACCGAACTAGCCACCATCAAATACATTGCCATAGCCAATGGATACAATAGTGAGGTAATAGATAAAATAGTTAATAAAAAGAAGAACAGAAATTCACACACAAAGATTCCTAATACAGATAAAAAATTTGTATCATACGAATATGGCCATTATCTACACCATACATTATCAAAAGAATTAAAGAAACAAAATATCAATGTGTCATATAAGACCTCTAATAAACTTAATAAACATTCAAACATCCAAAAACACAACATGAACAAAAATAAAGGTATTTATAAGATAAACTGTTCTGATTGTCCAAAGTTTTACATTGGCCAAACAGGTCGTTCTTTTAAAAGCTGTTCTCCACTAGGTTGCATTGGATTTCTATAGCGTCCACAGCTCGTAGATTCGGCGGATTTGACCCAATCGTGGTTCGATCGGCCTCGAAATATAACAATTCACCTTCCTCAGGATCAGCTTCTTTCCGGTTATTGGTGCCGTCTGTGGCCGATTCTGGTTGTTCATAGCCCAAGAGTCTTCTAACCGTGGTGTCCAAAGCGAATTTCAACGGTGATACAATAGACACGACTGTTCCGTGCTTCGCTTTCGAGATGATGAATTTGCCAGAATCTATGTCCACCACACCTAACGAATCGATGAAACGTCTACACGTTTTTTCCAGAGATTCCAAGGTGTAATGTCCCTGCTCCAGTGTTAGTGTCCTGACAGAATCGTTCGGGCTGTCAGCGCCGTTCGAGCTGGCCAGAAATGCACGTTAGCAATTCTCGGTAAGTTCAGGATGTTGTTGTCCGAATAGAATCCGCATAGAGCCAAACGGTAATCACTGGCATCGTCCAAGTGGATCGGGTGTTCCAGGTGAAGTGTGATCACCAGACCCTGTCCGAATAGTTTCAACAAAGGAATTTTATATCGCTTGGTCAACTACACGCTTATATTATTTGGTCATTTGTTTCTGGTGTTCTCGAAACAGTGTACCCATTATGCGTATGAGATCAGTCAAATCCCTATCGTACTCTTCGATTTTATTGTACAATTTCGTTTCCAACGCGTTGAGCCGTTGATTGGTTTTAGTTTGAAACTGTGAGAACTCAGATCGCAACGCGTCTTGCTTCGATCCGGTCCCACACTCTCCGAAACGATTAATACAGAACTTATGACTGTACATGCTGACGGTATTAACTCCTACATGTCTTATAGTCGGAACAAAAAAATGAAGTTTTTTTTAAATATAGTCTATACAGTGCGCAACTGGATGTTGTACGTAGTGCCTATTTTCTCTCCTCTCGACAGTTGTAGCATTTCGGGGATGGGCTCGTTAGGATCGAATACTTCTGCGTAGCGTTTTGGCAGGAACACGTCGATCTCCTCACAGCCATTGTCAGCTAGCGATCGGTCCAATAGTGTGGCCACCGGAATCTCACCGTATTTGGTTTGTACGATTCTCATGCGTTTCACAGGGTAGAACGTATTTCCGTCCAACCGATCGAGTTTCACGGTTTTAGAGAACTGTAGTGTGGCTTCGTTGAACCGTTGTACGAAGCTGGCCATGTTGTTTAAAACGTAGTCGGACACGTTTACTCTCACTCTCTTATTATATTACCCTCGATCGTTCAGTGTAACGCTAGGGTGACGGGTGTACGACGGCCAGCTGTCTATCAATTAGCTTGATCTTTTCGTTCGTTCGTCTTTCGAACTCGCTAATTTTGTTGTTTAGTTCAACGAGTTCTACTCGAACTACAACGTCGTAGTTGTGTTTAGATCTAGTGACGTTACAGATACGCCTGTGTCCTTTGATCTGTACACAGTCCGGTTGCGATGTGGTGTCGAATACTTTGCTGAAAACGTTTGCGACCTCGTCCAACTGTGTCTTGGTGACAAGATCGTTTTTGTCGACACCCTTCGAAGATGATGCGATCCTTTTGTTGCCGACGCTGATGTAGTTTTTAGACACTCTTATAATATCCACAAGAGCGTCGGTCTTCGCCAGATGGCCCAACAGTCTGTTCTCAACTTTTCCGAAAGTCTTAATCATCTCGCTTGCAAAATCTTTTTTCAAGGCATCTAGCGTAGAGTCTATGTAGTCTCGACTAACGCCGTCGCCACCATCACAACTGTCTAAATCTTTTGTTTCACCGAATCTGTTGATTAGAAAACTATTGCTCGACGAACCAAGACATCCAACCATATTTGTCGTCTCTTAGATCGTTCATGATAGTATTCCAATCCACATCAACTTCGCTCTGTAAAGAATACCGCCTCAAGACGTCTAAACACAAATGGCCACAAATCGGCGGATCATCGAAACTCTGGATCCTACATTCGTTGTAGACCATACCTTCACCACCTTTTAAATACCGCACCAACTCGACCGGTGGACGCGCGTCTCCGTACGAGTCGAAATAGAACTTGTTCCTCTCGCCTATTTTGATGTAGCACGTCCAGTGTGTGCCGTCGGATTCGACATCTCCCAAGTTGAGGATTCCGCATTCCGTATGATTCGACGTGGTCGGCAATAGCTGTCGTACGAATACACCCCGAAAATTCTTAACTTTCAGTACATCTTTGGCGTACTATTCGAGTTCACCCAGTGAGAGCGGTTCTATTTTTTTTTTTTTTTTTCAACAACGAGTTCAACTTCAGATTGATGCACCGTTTGAGACCACTGCCCTCGGGGTCTTTGGTGATTATCGCGTCCAACTCGTTGTCGAGTAGATCCTTCAACCAAGGTATGAACTTCTCTCGAAGCAACGGCGCGATATTTTTCCTAACCAAAGGTGAGATGAACTGCTTGCCGCCGGGAACATCGTCTTCAATGAAATTGATCATTTCCTTCAACAGACCACCTTCTTTGTTTTTCATCAACTGATCGTAGCTGAGCGCCAACCGAAGACTGGTCTTGTTTTTGACGGCTTTGTTCACGGCTCTGTGTTGCGGCTCGGTGAGCAGTATGTGATCGCCACCACCACTGATGTTGTCGTACGTAAGACCGACCACCACTGTTCTACGTTTCTTGTAGGCGGTCTTCATTTTTCGCTTCTGTCCGTCGGACAGACGGATATTGTGTCTGTGCAGTTCACTCACCGTGTTTACTCTCACACATGTACTTATAGTAAGTCACGCACACACACGATGGAAACTTACTGCACCAAATGCAAACGGAAAACGCCATCACCGGCCAACTCTGAGGAAGTGGTGCGAACAGAAAACAATAAATGGCGTTCCAAAAGTAAATGCGCTTTGTGTGGTGGTGAAAAAAGCACGTTTATCAAAACGGCATCCAGTTATGAGGAGGATCAATCGAGAGAATACATTGAAGCCAAAGAACTACACCGTGCGGTGATAACAAAATTTCCTAAGCGAAGAATAGTGACTTCGTGCATCGACGATTTGTGGGCAGCCGATCTCGTGATTATGGACAGATACGTGAAGGAAAACGATGGTTACAGATACATGTTGAATGTGATCGACACTTTTTCCAAGTACGCCTGGTCTGAACCGTTGACTAGGAAGAGTGGCCAACACGTGGCCGATGCTTTCGAAGCAATCATAAGGCGTGCCGAAAAGACGGGTCACAACACACCGAATCTATTGCACGTCGATAAGGGTCGGGAGTTTGTTAACAAAGATTTCAAACAACTGTTGGAAACATATGGCATCAAGATGTACCACACTGAAAACGAAGAGAAAAGTGCAATCGTCGAACGATTCAATCGCACTCTCAACGAACGCATGAAGGTTCAGTTTGAAGTTGAACGCATGAAGGGCCGGTCGTTTCGATGGGTCGACATGGTGCAGGACTTGCTACGACAGTACAACTCCACGGTGCACACTACGATACGCATGAGACCCGCGGACGTGAACAAGAGTTGTGAGCAACAATTGAAGAGCCTATATGACGCGAAGAAACCAACTGTAGTGAGGAAGCCCAAATTGCATGTTGGTGACCGTGTGAGGATAGTGGCTAAGAAAGAGAAATTCGCCAACAAGTACAGTCGCAATTGGAACAGGGAGATATTTGTTGTTTCAAAATTGCTGAACACTTTACCGATCACGTACAGAATCACGGACTCTGATGGTGAAGAGATATTGGGTTCGTTTTACGAGAGAGAACTGCAAAAGACCGTACTGTGACTTTGGTAAGTACACGCACACACCGCACTATGGAAATTACCGTGTACTGTAAGAGTGATACGGATGGCGATAGTAAGGACCGCCTTCTACCACATCCATTGAGGTGCCTGATCGTTGGTTCGTCCGGCTGTGGTAAAACAAACTTGTTGTTGAATCTGATTTACAACAAACGTGGTGTGAAGTTCAAACACTTGTACGTGTTCAGTCGTTCCATCGAGCAAGCGGCCTACGCTGAACTACGAAAAAACTACGAGCGCGTGGAAAAGGCGTTAGGCTATAAAGTCAGTCAGTTCTATTCCAACTGTGCGGATTTGATTCCGCTGGACGAGTGTAAGTCCAACTCGTTGGTTGTGTTCGACGATTGTCTGCTAGAAGAGCAAACAAAGATCAAAGACTACTTCATACGTGGACGTCACAAACTCTTGTCTTGCGTGTACTTGAGTCAGAGCTATGGTCGCGTCGACATGCAGGTCATACGTAACAACGTGAATCTACTCTGCGTGTTCAGTCAGAACAAACACTACACCCGAAGGATATACGAGGACTTTGTTGGATCCGACATGACGTACGACGAGTTCGAGACTAGGTGCAAGCACTGCTGGAGCAAACCTCACGGATTCATCACTGTGGACATGACGAGGAAGGCACACGATGGCAAGTACAAGTGCATGTTGAAAAACGATATTTCAAACGTTACCTCGAAAAACGATATTTAGACCGAACTTCGCTTAACGACATTTCAACGCCAACGTTTGAAAAACGATATTTTCACGTGAACATCAAATAACGTTATTTCCATATTGACTTTAAAGTGATGTGTTTTTACATCGTCAACGTTATTTCGATGAGTGTGTGTCTGTGTGTTGCTCGGTGGTGTGCATGTATGTATGTATAATTAATCACTAGTACGTGATGGATGTGAAAGAAGCTAAGCACCTCGATGCGATCGAGAGGAAGTTGATCAGTAAATTCAGATCGGCCGAGTTGGAAGAACGCAAGGAGCAAGCTCGAACGGCTGCTGACAATCCGGTACTTCCACCGAGTGTCGAACCCCCGTTTAAGATTCTGAAGGCCTCACCACCATTATCTGTCCTACCGTCAAAACCACTACAGCCACAACCGCCACCACCACCACCACCACCATTCCACTCACCTCAACAGCAACAACTGTCAACTGTGAGTGTATCGAAAGCCAAACTGTTAGACAGTCTGAATACCAGGCTGCAGAATCAATTCGCTGAGGTGCATGCCGCCGAGTTATCCGAACAACAGGAACGTGAGAAAAAGTACGAGGCCATAACGAAGGCTATCAGGCAGAAAAAAGAACAGGACGCCGAGGCCGAGTTGAAAGCCAAAGAGTGGCTACGCAAACAGAGGTACAACCAAATCATGAAACGGGTCGATCAACGTGGTGGGCGTCGGTTCACTCCATCAGTTTCCAGTACACCTGAGCGTGTAGGGTATATCGGAGCTAACAACGATCATGATAATGACTATGATGATGGTGATGAAGACAAGATGGAAGTAGAAGACGCACCCACCTCCTCCAGCATACCGAACAAGTCCATGAGACAGTTGTTGGACTCGCGGGTTGTTAATTTAGGTGCGATAGGCACCCGGTACTTGCCAAAAGCGAACGACAGCCAGCTTGGCATTTACTATGACGACGAGACGGAACAGTTGAAAATAGGTTCCGCTGTGATTACGTTCGATTACGACAATATACTGGTAAAGGGAAAGCGATACAAAGGGACCGAAGGACTTTGGCGCCTGTTGACAAGCAAAGGTTTCGTTCCCGAGGACAAGTACACCGGTGAAGACTGGAGAAAGTACAAAGACATGTTGCTCGCTACAAATTCGTTGCATCAAAAGAACGACCCAAAATCGAAGCGCCCGAAAGCTAGTCAGGGCCAGAAGTGGAAAAAACTTATTCGTCCGATATGGGAAGAGGAGATCAAGAGTAAGGCGGCTGAGCTGAAAGCACCGGCAGTATTATCTGTGGGCGACAATGCTGATGCCCCTATGGAAGATGTACCCATGATCGGGTCCGGACTCAGAGAATACAACGATCGACCGATCGAGTACAGATACATCAACAATCTGAACGAACTTATTAACCGTCTGAATTTCATCTACGCCCAGGAGACAGCAGGCAACCGGAGTTTTACAAATGAAAAACTGTCGGTCGTCAAATTCATACATGACCGTATGGAAGAACTCGTCCAACAACCTAACGGGCTCAAGTACCTGCTGCGCTGTCTGTCCGCGCTGCCACAACACGTGATAGAGGGGTTGGGTCTGTTGAACGACATGATCAACAAGCTACCATTCGAACTGCACGCCCCGAGCAATTGGAATCTGGACACGTACAACTACTGCAGACCCGGGACCAAGTTGGACATGCGTCTAGCACGTGGTGACAAGGGAATCAACCCTTTGGACGAGGCGTGCAAACAGCACGACATCTGGTACAGAGATCACAAGAATACCGAAGACCGTTGGGTGGCGGACAAGGTGTTACAGAAGGCCGCCTGGGACCGTGTCACTTCACACGACGCTGGACTGAACGAACGAGCGGTCGGCTTGGCCACCACTGGTGCTATGTGGCTGAAACGCAAACTCGGTATGGGTCTGGGCACTTCTGGTTGTGTACTATATAAGTAGAGTGGTTGAGTGTTCTTTGATGAACGACGCTATGGAGAGAAACGTTTGGCAAATCCTGTCTCGTGAACCCAAAGTGCGTGATGGTGTGATGACTGACGCGTTCATCATGAGGTTCGACACGCGGATGGACTTTCCGCTGCTGTCCGAGAACTACGCATTTTCCCAAGAGATGTTGCGAATCTACCAACACCGCGTCGTCTGGGCCAGCGTGTTGAGAAAATCACAGTACCCGGAATCTTTCCTTCGTGAGATGGTTCCCAACTTTCACGATTGCTGGTTCTTAGTGTGCAAGTACCAACGACGGTCCGAGTCATTCATTTATGACTACGCGGATCGGGTGGACTGGGAGTACGTACAGCGGTACCAACACGTGTCCGAGGAATTTCTACGACGCCACCGCAAGTACATGATCCCCAGCAACGATCCAGAAACCGTTGCTGAGTATTAGTGAGAGTATAATTTAAAAAAAAAAACCTAAATATATTTTTTGCATTAACATAAGTGTAGAGACTAGTTGTATGACTACTACTTCTGCCACTACTATGGATACTGTGTACAACGAGTTTGCCAGCGGCGTGATCAGGAGTGAGTACCGAACAGTCATGCCCGTATCGGAGCTCAACTTCAACGCGGTCAATAATTACACGGTGTTCAAGCTGGACCACGGCGATACGTTTTACGATTCACGTATCATGTATCACATCTGCGGTGAGGTTATGAAAAAATCGGACGGGACCAAGTTCGCGGCAGGCGACACCATAAAATTGATCGACAACTATGCGTCGTTCCTGTTTTCACGCATCGATCTGAAAAAGCACAACACGACTATTGACAGTGTGGACCTGCCGGGGATCACGAGCACCGTGAAGAGTGTGCTCAACTACAACGAGTCGTCAAAGCCGTCACTCACCAACAACGGGTTCGCGTCCAAGTACGAGAGTGGTGGCACGTTCGAAGCGCTCGGTACGCTCGGCCACCTGGGGCTCGGGTTCTTTGACCACCTGCGTTATCCCATGTACAAGGGCGGATTTGAGATTGTGTTCACGCGTGCCGAAGACAACGATGCGTTGTTCAAGTGGAAAGCAGCGACGGTTGGAGCTACAGAGCCCGACGAATGAAAGATTTTGATAAAGTCGTTCACACTGAAAGTGCCGTTGGTCGAGTACATGGCCACCAGCAAGAGCCAACTGATAGATGGTCTGAAACAGTTGAGTGACAGAGACGCGTTGATCTACAACTACTACCAGTGGCAGTGTATCGAAAAGAAAGGTGTTTTCGGTGCGTCGTTCAATTTCGACATCACCAACGTCTACAGGAACGTGTACAATCCCAAGTTCGTCGTGATCTGTCTACAGACGAATTGTTGGAACGACCAGAAAAAGATCCCGTCCCAATTCGACATGTGTAATGTGAAAATCAACGGTGAACGCTATCCACAAGAGATGCAGAACATGAACTACGCGGACGGCAGATGGCGTGTACTCTACGATCAGTTCCTACGATACAGGATCGTCAACTTCGGCGATACCGACGCGTTGTTGAGTCCTGAGGATTTCATCACCGAATATCCGTTGATGGTGATCGACACCCACTTGCATCCGATCAACACGGACAGATCCAGAAGCGACATCCAAGTGGAACTGGACTTTGTGAACGCCATCGCCTCGCCTGTGGCCAACAACGGTACAACCGCGTACGTGATCTTGGTGTCTGAATGTCATTTCTCCTACGACATTACTAGAAACACTATCAAAACGCTCTAAAGGGACTTGGGTGTATTTTCTAAGTAAGCAGTAAAAACAAAGATTGCAAGAAAATAATTTATTTCCAATATCTCTAAAAAGTATTTGTACAAGATACTAAACAATAATACAAAAAATGCCACATAGTAACGTTGAACAAAAAATAATTTTTTTAAAATATTTTTTTGCTATGACTGGATGAACTCTAGTAGCCCCACGGCAAGGTGTCAACCACGTCCTGTCCATCGCCATCGTCACCACCGCTACAAGCATCGTCCGCATCTTGTTCCACTATCATTCGTTTGTCGTAGTCCATCCTAAACATTTTTTTCACCGTCTTGTTGACCAACGTCTTGGTAACGTTGTCGTGTCGAATCTGGTTGTACACTATTCGAGTCCCGGCGATTTCATCTTCGACCAGACTTTTCATTGTCGCCATGTTCAGACGTTGTGAATTCTTATAGTTCAGTGTGAATCCTTTTATTTTGCACCTGCCATTCTTCTTGGCCGTCTCGAAGGCGTAGCTCTTGGGACCCGTACTGATCCATTCGTCTATGTTGTCATCACTGCCCAACTCGTCGCTCCACTCGCCCAGCATACTGCCTGTGAGAACTGTGTTGGCACCGTCGTCGATGTATACGACTGAATCTGTATCGTAGTACACCACGCTCTCGCCCAACCGCTCCATCATGTCGTACAGTCTTAGCCGGGCATGTGCTGTGGTAAACGCTGCTACGAAAACGTTGATGTTGTTCGGAGCGTTCACGAAATGTTCCTTGTAGTTGTACGTCATCTGTACTATGTTTTCGTTGATGAAGACGATGTTCGTCTTTTCTAGCCGCTCGTCCAAAAGGATCTTGTAAAACGTCTTCGCCTCCGTGACGAATTCGGTCTGCTTCTGATTCTGTCGTTGACCGAACTTGCCCCACAGACTGTTTAGGCATATCTTGGCTACAGCTCGCTTGCCGGGATTGTCGTGGATCTCGTTCGGGTCTTCGGACAGTTGGATACCGACACTATCGTAGACAGCGCGCACGTAGTCTTGCAATTCGGCGTAGTCCTTCTGCCATGGTGACGTCTCCAGTTTGATTTTCATGAAATCACGAACCGTTGAACAGTCGGTTCGACGTTTTCTCGAAGTGCCACACTTCGTAAACTCGAAGGATTTTGTAGCCACGATGTAGAGCCTTGTTCATCTCGATAGTGGTCCATGTGCCGGTCAGGGCCCGTTCCGCTTGTTCGTGTTTACAGTGAGTGCACTTCTCGGCCGGACACAATCGACACAGTGTGAACATGAGCTTCCCGCCACACCTGGTAGGCAACACCGGATGGTAGAGTCGTCGGCTAGGGAGCACTTCGCACTTCACCAGTCCGAACCAATCCGTGTTGTAGCCGACCGGTCTGACGATCTTCTGCGGATGTCCGATCGGGTAGTGGTCGTAGTACATGACTGTCGGATACAGGCTGACCACATCGATGTAGTGCATCTTGCGACCGGTGACTCGCAGCTTGCACGCGTTGGTCCGTCCACCGTAGAAGGCATCCCTCGGATGTAGGGACTCGTCCACTACGTGAGGTCTCTCACGCATCCTTCGGTACGCGGGCAACCAAAGACACTCCCACATCTCGACTACTCGGTAGCCAGCCGCTTGTAGCTGTTTTGTTCGTTCGACAGTCCTGTTGTACAGATCGCCCATAGTGTGACGGTTCTTTGCGTTGATCCTACTGGGTTCGTAACACCGTATGCACCCGTGCCAGAAACAACCGTGGAACTGATAAACCGTCTTTGTCTCGGCACAGTAGCCGTCCACTTTAGCACCGCAGATTGTGGCCTCACCACCGTTCATGGCGTGCGCTACACTCTCTCCGCCGTCGATGATCGTTGCCAGGCAGGCAATTGACTCTTTGCTGTAGCACGGTTCCTTGGTGCCTGTCTCCACAACGGCCAACGTGTCTGGTTCCAGGTACTTGGATCTGTAGATGGCCATACACACGCTGGCGATAGTCAGATACTTGAACGGATCGATGTTTGCAATTTCCAGAAACTGTTTTCTCAACTCCAAGCACCCTCGACGCAATATGTCCACGTCCGATTTGCAATACTCTTCAAGTTCTCGGCGAAAGTGGAACTCGTAGTTCTCGGCCTGCTTCTCGGCGTGCCACTTCAAGAACTCGTCCCTCGTTTTGGGTTGCATGGTGTCGGGTGAATAGTATTCTATGTCAGGCACCTCTCCGACGTAGGACTGATTGGCCGCAGTGTTGAAGTAGTGCGGGAAGAATCCTTTCTTCAGTTCGTGCAGACCGAAAGTCTTTGGAAACGCAGACAGCGGTGAGGCGACAAAGTTCATGCTATCAATGATTTTCAATCGCAGCTCACGTATCTCCAACAGGGTGAGTTTCATGCCCGTGTATATGGTATACGGTTTGACGGTGTTCTCAACGCAGTAGCGCAAGATGAAGTGGCTGTCGTAGCCTTTCGCATTGGGTGCGATACATGTGTATCCTGTGTGTTTCTTAGAGAGCAGCCACTTGCAGAAGGTATCGTTGTCGGAAAACTCCCATGAACGACCATTGAAATCTTGCACGTAAACGTAGTTTGGAACGTGTACACCAGTCTCTTGAACGGCTTCGTAATCAAAGAACAAATACTTCTCGGTGTACGAACAACGGTGTTTCTTGCAGCGTTCATCGTCACCTACTCGACAACCACAATCCTGGCAGCTACATCGTCCTCCTTTTTGTGTCTGCACACTCATGTAGCACTGGTGCTTGCCCAATTCGACGAACTTTTTACAGTTGGAACAGTGATAGCGTCTAAAGTCGTGTGGCTCGTCACGTTTTACGATCCGATTGCAAGTGGTGAATTTGTACACGTAGTCGCAGACGCCACCGTCCGGCCGTTGGTGTTCGACGAGACAGTCTTGGTTGTAGCAGTATCTGTTGCAGCGGTCACATTTCACCACAGGCAAACGATGCTCGTGAGCCTGTCCCAAGCACATGCTGCAGACTTTGGTGGCTTTACAACGGTGGGTTGGGTTTTTGTTGTTGTACGGTGTGTCGCATTTGTTACAATAGTAACTCGACCCGAGGAACGCTCGCATGTTGCTAATCACGTCAAAATGGTTTCCGTTTTTATACAAATACAGTACGATGTCCGCCGGCGGACCTTCGTATATAATACTGTTCATGCTTTCAACACACACTATCTTGATTTGTACATCCAACAGTCTTTCAACGCTAGTGAATTCCTCGAGGGTGAATTCTTCAACACTGCCTAGTCTGTTACACAGTTCGATTGCAAGTTCGGTCTGTAAACGCCTGCCCATGCGAACACATTTTTTGTCAATTTGCGAAAGTTGCCGATCCATGATGGTGTCCACGTGGAAAGTCAGCGCTGTCACCACCGCTCGTGCACCGCACATGTTGTCGTCATCGTTTCTTATTCGAACTATACACCGTTTTGTACGTAAATCACTCGCCAGATTCAGTACTTTTCGGCTATGGTTCGATTGTCCGCGAGGGATGTTGATTATTTTCACGTTCCAGTGTACACTACGAATGTCTATTTGTTCGTTAGACGACAATATTCTTTCCACGTGATCCATAAACACCCGGGCGTTGGACTCTCTAGAACTGATCACCGATGAGATGTTGTGACGGAATTCAGGGTGATTGGCGACCAAAATGACCCGATCACCGGGTTGGTAATTTCCTTTCTCCTTTGCCATCTCGATCATGCGGTTGATAGCGGCTTCGACTTGAGCGACAATATTTACTTTAATCCTGTAGTCCATTCCGGTCGCTCCGTACTTCTTCACATGGTATGACCTGGTTTCCACAATCTCGTAGGAATGCAGGCATTTATTCGACATCTGTTGGTGCCTCTTCATATTCTGCGGCTGCACTCGGGTCCCGCAGATCGGGCACGATTTCTTCAAAGACGGTCTTTCGGTGGTCACAGGTCGGTTGCTTGATCGAGTCACACGAGGTGGCAGAATTGGTTGCGGCCGGACCTGGCGTGGTGGACGCATGGTGTTAGCAATGCTCGTAGACGGCTGATCTGTTTGAGCTCGGTTGTTTGATCGAGTAACACGTGGCGGTGGCAGTATCACAACTGGCTGGGTCTGGGAAGGTGCGTACACGGTGTTGGTGGTATTCGTAGATGGTTGATCCATTAGGTGAGCGACGGGCGGTCTATGCTGTTTCGACGATGAAGATGGTGTGCCATGATTGAGCGACTTTCGTTCTAGCTGTCGAGGTTTTTTCGAAGAGTGGTGCTCAATGTCGGATAGAGTATCCAGGGACCGTTTGTGTTTGTTCGTCTTCGTGTGGCGTGACCAATGGTCTTTATTAATTTTGACATTACACACACCACACTCAACCGTTTTACTGTCCGTTGTTACTCGTTTGATGATGACGGGCGTTTGGGACCTTTCTTCTACTGTGCAGGCTTCACGTTGTTCGGCGATCGGTTGTTCTGTCTCGACAGGCACTTGTTCAGCGTACGTGTGATCTTGAAGCTCGGGTCTACGCCGTTTAGCCGGAACTTCTGTATCTACGTTGTCGTGATGGGGTCTTTTAGAGGCATGCGCTTCGTGTCCGATATCTGAAACGTTCATGTCCGCATTCGCCACTTCTCCATCATAGCGAGGTTGTTTGGTCGGCGGTACGTCTGCCTCCTCGTCCACATCACTGGATTCATGATGATTGTCTCTGAGAGATCGTTTCATTCTGTAAAGAGAAAACACAAAACTCAGACACACTTAGTAATACTCGCATCAAACAAGTAGACATACAAGTTAAACAACGACCTCGATATATTTCACTCCATCAAGTAGAGGTAATTCACCAAATATTGTTTCTAATATCGAGCAACACACAGTTGAAATGGACACAACATTTCATCATAAAGAGAAAATACAAAACTCTGATACACTTACAGGTAGACATACAAGTTAAACAATGGCCTAGTTATAATTTTACTTTATCAAGTAGAGGTAATTCACCAAAGACTGTTTTTAATATCGAGCCACACACACACACACACACACACACAGTTGAAAAAACAATATATCGGATTTTTTTACTTAACCCACCAAGAATTTCTAAACAAATATGTTTTCAAATAATAAAAAGTCGTTTATATGTTATAAGAGAAATGAAAGCAAATAATAAAATAGAATAAAAGATAGAAATTCTTACCTCGATGATATTTGTCGTAAATTAAAATAACAATTTTACTGAGTAGTAAAGAGCAAACACTAGCACAGTAGCTGAGAGAACAATGAGGATGGCGCCGCGTGGCTTGTTCGTTTATATAACCAGGCGATGATGTCATTTACTAGAAGATTCTATCCAAGTGAGTACCACACACATGGCTTCCAGATCATTCTGGAAGGTTCCTACTCCATATCCGGTTCCTGCTTCTAGAATATTCGCCTGGGGACAGCGGAGCACGTGGTTGCCGTGCGACAGGAAACATCTGACGTCCGAGAAAACATAACGACATCAGGCAGTGGCGGAAGGCGGGCATCGCCCTTCGAATACCAACCTCCTCGTGACGTCATCACACACGTATAATTTACCGATGAACAAATCAGCTGGCTGAAAAAAAACATAACGACGGACACTAGAAGTCACCTCGCCCATCATTACGTCATCAAAAAAAGCGCGCACAAAAAAAACGAAGAAGAAGAAACAACGACATCTGGCGGCAGAAGTCACCTCGCCCATCGTGACGTCATCAAAAAAGGCGCGCACAAAAAAAGAAGAAGAAGAACAACGAAAAAAACACATGGCGAAGAAGAAGAACTCACAAAAAAAAAGTCACGTGATCCAAGATGGCCGCTCGCCCAAAGATGGCGGCTCGCCCTCGCCCTTTTGTTACATATCCCCCCAGTTACTACTAAGGATTAAGTCACCGCCCGAACTCCCAACAATAGCTTGGGTCAGGCCCTTGGCGGCCGGCCGCCCGCGCTAATGAGGCGTGAAACGCACTCCAATCAAAAAAATTGTTACAGTAAAGTAAGCGTATTTTGTAATTTTTTATTACAGTTTTGATATCTACGTGTGATTTCATGAAAAACTAGTCCAAACACGACGGAGTTATGTCAATTAGTAATAAGTGGTTGCAATTTTTCCTTATTTTACTTTTTAACTTCATGCATTGGTTTTAAATCAAATAAAATAAAAACAATTTATTATAATGAAACAATATTTTTGTACAGGACATTTAGATACAGGTTAAAATATTTTTACAAATTCAACACGTTTTTAAATATCCCTTTCCCACCCGGAAAAGAACTGACAAAGGAAAAAAAATCATACCATTGATTCTAGTTTAAAATGGGTTTAATAAGATATTTTATTTGTTTGAATGTTAAAAATATATTTTTTTATATAAAATGGTAATGTCTACATATGTGGACATTAGGTGTTAATTAATTCATACAACACTAATGAGCTCAAAGTGACTTATTGCAAGGAATATTGCTTTTATATGTAAAATTAGGTTTAAATTGCCAGTACATTGGAAATTTTCAATGAAACAGTTACTTTTTTGCGTGGAACAGTTTAAAACAATGTTTTTCTGCTGTCAAGCAGAGAAATACTTTACACTTTTCACACAATACTCTTGACTTTTGTTTACATCCGTCATTTCTGCAGCGCATGGCGTGTGGAATCTTTTGAACCACAGGGAAATGGTTGTATCCATCAAGTCGTTTGTCATTTTCTGGAACTGCGACATATCTTTTCTTCTCTGGAGGCTCCTCCTCATCAGCAGTTTCTTGGGGGTCTACATTTAGAAGTATGTTGCTTATCCTTTTCGGTCTTGACTCTGTAAGAGTTTCAGCCAAGGCAAGTCTAAACTCTAATAGATCCATGGTTTCAGATCTTTTCTTTTTGTTGGATCGACAGTCCTTTCGATAAACTGACCAGGAATTTACTACAGCTAGGTCAATGAAGTGAAAAATGACCTTAACTGTCCATTTCCGAGTTTTAAAGAAGGTTCTATAGTACTCGAGCTTCTGATCACAATTGTCCACTCCACCCATGCAAGCGTTATATTCTTTGACCACTGCTGGGCAAGAAACTTCAATTTCGGTTTTGTTCTTAAGGTCCCATCTTTTTAAAGTTGTTACTGGTTGACCACCATAGTATGATGATGCCATTAGTACAGGGCCAGAATCCATCCATGCTGTGACGCATACTTTCTCATCGTTTCTGGTGTACTCTGCAAACTCACCTCGTTTTAGTTTTTGAATGTCTCCCAGATCAATCGTGTCCTTGTTCAACCTATTCCGCATTATAGTCCCAGTTCCATGCACACCTTTTTCTGTTAAAGCGACAAATAGGGGGATACTTGAAAAGTAGCGGTCAAAAAAAATCTGACTTCCTACCGGATCAGTCTCTACAAGTCTCATGATAACAGATGGCCCCAACCCTAGCTCTTGGTTACAGAGTCTAGTTGTTTTACCTTGATAGACTTCAAAGGCAAGGACTGTGCCTTCGTTTGTCGCCAACACAAAGTTTTTCAAGCCTACGGGCCTGGGTTTATTTCTTACATATTGTCTCACTGGACATCTTCCAGTAAAGGGCACCATCTGCTCATCAATAGAATAGGTTTTTGTTTCTCGTGGAAGTGAAAGACACGTATTTCGAACCATATCAATTATTGGCTGTACCTTCCAAAGCTTATTGTTCTTTTTAACATCATCAGGGACAGTGTTTGCATCAATTAGGTGCATGTTGTTTCGGAGAGGAGAGAACCTGTCTCTTGTCATGCAGTCACTAATGGCACTGATAGAGAGCTTTCTTTGCCAATACATATTTATTCTAGGGTATTTTATACAACCCATGAATAAATTAATGCCAATAAATGTTTTAAATTCACTTGCAGATGTCTTCAGATCACGTCCTGTTTGGGCCATGTAATAACACGAGGTGTACATTGCCAGCTGTTCAAAAAATTCTTCACTAAAATATTCTTGAAAATACTCAAACGGTGTTCGGATAGGAGGCGGCATGTTTTCTGGATTTCCATCACTAGGATGATGAATTTCATCACTAAGCTCATCACCATTAGCATTTGGAAGATGTGTTAGAAATGGCCGCTTTCTGAACAATATATTGGGGTCTTGAGGTGTTTTTTTTTTTATTTTTATTGGTTTTCCTTTTAATTTATCTGGGGTTTTCCTTTGTCCTGTTTTCCCTTTTCTCTGTTTCTTATCTCTAGTGATCTTTTCTGAAGTTTTTTTTGAAGAATCTTCGTGTTCATTTACATTATTTACAATATACCCCTCTTTGATAAAGGTGTTGTTGCCTTCATTGTCAGTTAAGTCTTCAGCTGTCACTACTTCTTCCTCAGTTGGTGCTACCTCTTCATAAACAATATTCACTTCTTCAGCCATTTCATCTGTTTCGTCTGCCAATATATCTTCAAAAAGCGAAGGTAACCTTATGTATGGAAATTTATTCTTTTTCTTGTTTTCATTTTCATCAGGTTGCCACGTTGGGTCTTCATCGGAATCGTCACAGTAGTCGGATGTATTGGCAAGCACTTCAAAAATGTCATCATTGGTCAAAGCATCAAAGCCGTCCATTTTCTGGAAACGCAAAAAAATTGCAGGGTCCATTTGAAAAATTTTCTATGTAAATGTGGGTAGGAGAGACAATGAGAAAGAGGGAGAGAGGATGGGAGGGAGGTCATCAGTGTTAGGTTGTTGGGATTTGGTTTTACGTACATTTTGTGTGAGAGAGTGAGTAGGAGGGATACATTTGAACAATAAATGTAAATTTACATATTTTTGTAAATGTCACATATCATGTTTTGTTTAATAGGAAAATAATGGACATACACTACTCACAATAATTATCACCGCATATGTAGTCATAGATATAAAGTCTTAAGTTGTAAATCACACCTAGAGTCCACATATGTGGACGTGAAAAAAATGCTGTGTGCCATACATAAGCCCCAGTGTCCACAAGCGTAGACAAGCAAAAAATGCTGTATGCTCTACATAAGCCCCAGTGTCCTCGAGCGTGGACGACAAAATTAATTGACTCATATGTTTTTAAGAGTAATTATTTAGCGGTAATCTAAATAACAGGCGTAATCTACATGTGGTACAGTTCATAAAACTATCCTTTGATATTTTTTAAAATTAACGAAAATAGTCAAAAAGTGCAACTTACTTTTCCAGGACACGAAAGATTTTGAGGTTAGCCAAACACCGACTTCATCAATCACCCACGTGGTCTGTCTGCAAGCAGGGCTGCCAACCTCAGTACCATAATTTTCCCTATAATGTTCCACTTACGTAGACATCAGGTTTAAACTGCTTTGCGGCGGACGCCACGCGCGGCAAAGTAGTCAACCATCGCATGCCCATGCGCTAGGGTCGTGGAGGGGAGCCGGACGGAGCGAGTCGGGGCAGAGTGTTGAAGACACTGAGGGAGGTAGGAGCAGCGCGTCGAGGACTCCGGACGACAACGCCGCCAACGGCCGCTCGCCAGCTAAGTAGCCTCTAGTTTAAGTTTCAGCACCAATTAACCAAAATGAATCGGCTAGGCTAAATTAACCTTTGGGGGGGGGGGAGTAGTCCCTTTAGGTAGGAATCAGGTAGCCATCTAAAATGTAGAGATTCGGTAATGGAGGGCACGAGGGGATCGCAGCCACCCAGTTAATTGTAATTATGTAAAACTATATTTGCCCTTATGGTACATTTATTTAGAGCTTATCAAAGCTGGTTGTGATTTGTAGGGAACCGTCAACTAGCACTCACGCGGCCTAAACCATAGGTCACGCCCGCGCGCTTCTAACGCGGCGGAAACGGTGTAATTAATCAAGAAGAATTTCCTACACGGCCTCTGTCAATTAAAGTATTAATTTCCAGTCAGGACCGATCCGAACCAATCCTCATCATTAACGATTAATAAATAACGATTAATACAATATTTTCTTTTTTCTCGCCCGTTGTAAAGCGATTGGAGTGGTAAAGTAAATATATTTTTTTTTTTTTTTTTAAGTAAAATGACAAATCCAAATAAATATGTTTTATTAATGAAAAGGTCCATTAACTTTCAGTAAGTGAAGCCGACACAGACATGTCGGTCACGACGCTTCCGTTCATGAACATGTCGGCCGACCGGCAAACATGACTTCCACTCCTCTAATTTCACATTAACGCAATAAATTTGAAAACTACCCAGCTTAATTTAAAGCAATTTTGTTTTTCAATAAAGTGATTCAAATTTTCTTTTAACTAAATACTGAGAACAATGACTGTGGGAATCCGGAGTTGCGAATCTGCGATGTAGACAGGCCGTTATCGTGAGTCCTTAAACCTGTCTATAGGCTGCGACCACGTGCATCCGGTGATTTCAGCATTTTCATTTTCAGTAAAATGTCCTTATTTTTCTCGTAGGCCAATTTGCAAAAAATATAAGCAATAAAAGAATAGAGGAGAAATTAAAATGTCGATATTTAATTATATATATATATATATATATTTTCCCACTGACGCGTGAGTGCATTTAATATCACACATTCAAACCTCGTGCCCAGATATTAAATTTGAGGGAGGAAAAATACGTACATTTATATAAATATTCTCAGATATCTTAATTGCAAATCTTGCAAAATAAATTTCAAATATTTTTGAATTTATTTATTTATATAGTCAAATAAATATCAAAGTTTTTAGTGAATTTCAATTTAGCCGTTATTAATATACGAAAACGAATAGTCTTCTGGACGGCCTTCTACATTAGAGTCATGTTAAGTAGTTTGGAATTGGTTTAATTTTGTTTTATTAAGTTTGCAGCAATTTATTTTAACTATACCTTGTTAAAACTAATTCTGTGACAAGTACTCTCAAAGCTTGGGTTACATCCAACTATCTAAGAGATTTCACGCCAATTATTTTCCAAGCGAAGTTAATAGTAGTGCAGTCCTCTTTTCCAAAATAAATAGGTAAAAATCTATTAAAAAGTGAAAAAAATGTAAAAATATATATATAAAATGTATTTAAAAAATGTAAAAAAAAAATGTAAAAATGTAAAAAAAAACAAGTAACTATTAGAGGATTTAATAAGACTGAAAATAAAATTTTGCTTGGGAAATCTCGGAGTAACCTGAGTGGAGGGGCAGTTAACTATTTAGTATTGTTTCTTTACAGCTTATATTAAGTTTAGCATATTTTCTTTCCAGCTAGTATTAAATGTCACCCCAACAAGTTAATAACGGGTCAACGGTACTCCAGTTATACTTGAGCAGTTATCGATCCACATAGTAGAAACCGGTTTTATCCACTCCAAGACACCCAGCCGTGTCCAGCTGAACTTATTAATTGCACAAACACACTAACGAAGATTACTCACTAAAAGTAAAACAATTTATTTTAATTAATATTGTATTAAGGAATCTATGTAAAAATAATATTTTTATTTTTATGGATTTTGTAAATAATTTGGGTTTTCTGGCTGACCTACCTTTAGTGGTTCAGTTTTCCCTCCCCACCTGATAAATCAAGTGTATTAGTAAATTGATTACTTTCCTACGGCGTATGAGATATTCTATCAAAATTTGAAGAAGGAGCAAAATTGAAGTGGCAGAAAAGCCTGTATTCGAGTGGGAACAGCGACCCCCGGGTACGTCCTGGATAAATGATCTAAATGCCGCCCAGGCGATTGCCCAGTGTAATAAAAGGGGTTTGACCCCAATGTCTACCTTGGAGGCCAATAGGGTCCTTCTTAAAGAGTGTATTAACAACTCAGTAGGCTCCTTGCCGTCGACGCCCATAGCGACTACCGCACCGGTAAGCCTGCAGTCAGACGCGGAGCAACGCTCCGGTCCTGATCAGTGGCTGGACGTAGTCCAGGCCACGGCCCAAGCGGTGGGCAATCAGATCGCCAGCGCCCTGGCAGCTCACGAGACCGCTCAGCGCACCCCCACACTACCAACCATCGTGAGGGATTTGCTTACATCAGCGCCCAATTGCAACGGCGTCGAGGCGCGCGCGCTACTGGAATTTCTCAGAGCGATTCGCCGAGTGGTCCAGCTGGACCTAGCCAGCAACAAGCAGCTGTTGATAGCATTGCTGCCTAAAACATCCGGTCACCTAAGGGTGATGTGGGCCGAGGCCGTGCTTAAGGACACCCCAATAAGTCAGCTAATGAGCAGTCTAGTCGGCACGTTTATACCCGACAGGGCAAAACAACAGCTATTAAACCAAGCTGTTTACCGCATACAAGGTCCCGCGGAGACGTTGGCAGATTTTATTATGGACGTTTGGGAGGCGGCAGATATTTTGTTACAGGACAACTGCGATATATTAGAGATAATATTAACCGGGATGAACCCACCCACTAGAGCCAGATTAGCGGGCTTTCCAGCCCCGGCTCAGATTGCCGATCTATTGTCCCTGATTCTACGTATGGAGGTTATTCGACAAAGGGAATTGCTCCAAACTAGTCCAAATCAACAATATCAAAACAACCCCCGACCGTACTCAGCAAGTCAAGAGAGACCACTAAACACGACCTACAGACAATCATACAACCGACCTAGAGTCCCCTTTCAACCCCAGCGCGGTAATATGTATGGGGCCAGGCGACCTACAGGCTTCCAATTTCAGGCGGTTCGGCCGACAGGTCCTAGCCACAATTCTTACCACCATCGACCTGCCGCTCCTAGGAGCTACGGCAGTCCGGGTAATTACAACAGGTTAAACGCCAATCGAGGTCGCCAATAAGCGCCACGTGCCCTCGTAATCTAATTGGCGCTGCAATGGGACCCAAAACTCAAACGACGCAAACACCAAGTAAGTTTTCACTACGAGTCCCGAACTAGCAAGTTGTACGATATCCGTCAAGTTCGGCAAACATGAGACAGTTGCGCTTATTGTACCGGCTCAACCATTTGTTTGTGTTCCCGGGATTTTTTCGATCAACTGAGAACCGATAAAGTATCAGTAAAATCCATAACACCCACCAATGAATGCGCATTATCGGCGTCCGGGAATAAAATTAATTTCAAGCAATCGGCAGAAATTCATTTCAAAATTGCCCATTTTTCCTGGACATACAAATTCGTTGTTGCGCCAAAGTTACCTACATCAATAGTTTTAGGGGCCAATTTTTTGAGAAAATCCAGAGCAGTGATATACATGGCCAAAATGCAAGTCACCTTCCCATATGGATCGAGTCTAATTATGGCAGTTAAACCGTACGAGTCCGATGAGACCGAACAAGATTCCATTTACGCCCTTGGCGACAATTTAACACCAGCTCAAGTGGCCCAGGTGGACAGTTTAATTCGGCAGTTCCCGGACACAGTAACGCCTAAATTAGGTCAAACTCATCTCATCACATATGACATCAAATTAAAAACTGATTAGCCAGTAAGGTCCAGACCGTATCAGTTCGCTCAACCTAAGTTACAGGCCCTCAGGGAACACATATCCGACTTACTCAAAAAAGGCGTGATACGTGAGTCATCTTCCGAATACAGCTGTCCCGGGTTCCTGGTACCCAAAAAGGGTAACAAGACCAGATTCGTGGTTAATTACAAACAGCTGAATAACTTAATGGAGCTCGAATCAACTCCTATGCCAACGGTGGAGTCCGCATTTCAGTACCTGGGCCAAGCCAAGTGGTACACTCTGCTAGACTTAAATAGCGCCTATATGAAAATACCCCTCACTGAAAGAAGTAAGAAATATACGGCATTTGTAGTCCCCTTTGGCCAATTTGAATTTCAGGTGGTACCCTTCGGCATTTAGACGGGCTCTCAAGTCTTAACCAGGCTAATCGATAGGATATTTGGAGATATTAAATATAAATATGTGTTTAATTTTTTCGATGACCTTGTTGTTTACTCCAGCGGTACATTTAGTGAGCATTTATCGCACCTGAGAGAGGTCCTTAAGCGCATTCAGAAAGCTGGACTAACGATCAACCCGGGGAAAATGACGGTTGCCTCAAATCAAATCGAGTTTTTGGGACATATATTTCGAAATGGCTCGGTGACATTTGACCAGGATAAAATTAAGCCGTTGCTTAACCTCCTGACACCGAAGAACACCAAACAAGTATCACGAGCGGTGGGCATGATGGCATACTATGCAAAATTTATCCCCCATTTCGCCAAATTGACAGCGCCATTAAATAACCTGAAGCGCAAGAACGTTACCTTCTGTTGGGGCATCGAGCAAGAACAGACCTTCCAGGAATTAAAGAGAATTTTGACATCTTATCCTATACTTCGGTTACCCGATTTCAATCGACCCTTCATTTTGCAGACAGACGGTTCAGGTACCGGTCTAGGCGCCCAGCTAGCGCAAGACTACGACGGCAACCTCTTGCCCGTAGCGTTCACCTCGAGGCCGCTTAATAAGCACGAGCTTAATAAACCAACCATGGAGCTCGAATGCCTAGTGGTAGTGTTCGGGTTGACCAAGTTCCAACAATATCTAGAACATAGGGAGTTCATCCTCCAAACCGACTGTTCCACCCTGTCGTGGATTTTGAATCACCCCCGTCAAGTAGGCAAAATTTGGATTACTTTTATTAATTCATTCAAATTCACCTCTCAACACATTCGCGGTGACTCAAACGCGGTCGCAGACTGTTTGTCCCGCCTGTACGAAGGCGCAGAGCCGGCCCCATTAAGTGTTCCTATTAATACTTCAGCTGTGCCACCAACCGTAAATATATTAATGAGAATCCCGGACGCATTTAGGGACATTTACACGCATCAGCGCGATGACCCAACGCTACTTAAGATCATCAAAGACCCCAACAGGAATGCCGCCTATTCAATCAATAACGGTGTTCTTATGCATCTGGCGCCGGGTCAGAAGACACCGCGCATTGTCCTGCCAGCCAAGTTAAACGACATGATTTTTCAGTACTACCACTTAGCTCCAACCTCTGCTCATTTAGGGATCCGTAAAACCTTGGGTAAAATTAATAATTTTTTTTGGACATCAAATTTGAATAAAATCATGGCGGACAAGGTTAAATCTTGCGTGCAGTGTCAGCGATCAAAGCAGGCTCCTAACACCAAGGTGGGACTAATGGCGTCCAAAGTAGTGACCCGCCCTTTTCAGAAAATTTTTATTGATTATGTGGTAAAATTACCCAGATCTAAGGCGGGGAATTCGTATCTACTATCGATGGTCGACGCGTTTTCTAAATTCATTTTCCTCTTAACCGCTAAAAACCAAACAGCTTCAACCACAGTTAAATTACTAACCAAACACATATTTTCACACTACGGGTTTCCGGAAAGCATCGTATCAGACAATGGACCAAATTTTAAATCTCGGATAATAACGGACATGTGTATGGACTTCGGTATTCGCCACATTTTCACGTCTCCTTACCACCCCAGCGCGAATAACGTTGAACGGGCAAATTAAAACCTGAAGGTCGCCATGCGAATTTACCATCATACGGATCACCAGACATGGGACTAGAACCTACATTGGTTTCAAGTGGCCTTCAATTCCGCCCGGTATGACAGCACAGGCGCAACGCCTGCTAGCTTGTTCCTGGGTAGGGAGATCAAACACCCGCTTCAGTTAGCGTGGAGGCTCGATGAGCTAGTGCCCTCGGCCCCACAGGTTCCAACAGAACAGCGCTGGAGACATGCGTTAGACGCCCTACGTCGCGCAAGACAAAAGCGCGAGGCGTATAATAATAGGGATAGGAAACGCCATACCTTCAAACCGGATGATTGGGTTATGTACAGACTACATCCCCAATCCAAAGCGGCCGATAACGTCAACCATAAACTTATGCCACAATGGTCCAACCCGTGTGTGATAACCCGATTCACCACACCGGTCACCGTGCAGTTGGTAAAGCCGTCAATTGGGAAGTTTGTTACGTCAGCTTATGTCTCTCAATTAAAACATTTTTTTCAGCCCCAGTTTTGATATGGTCGTGTGAGTGCTATGCGACGGTCCCTAGTCTAGGTTAGTGTAGTTCTTAAGTTTATCTTCCCTTATTATTCTTCATTCTATCTACACGTCTTCCCGCGTTTAAATTATCTTCCGAGCGACACCTCTATTGACCACGGGGTCGGGCGTTTGAGTCTAAGGGGTTTCTTTACGAGGACTCCCCTACAAATTGCCCGACGTCCTGTTGACGTGAGGCGCCGATACCTTTTTTTAACCGTCTTCCATATCGTTATTAGGGAGAACGCTGCTAAGCCGCTGTGACCGTGGCAAGTTTAATTTTTTTTTTACCAATTAGTTTAGAGAAAGCATTTAATAAGTTCCTTAATTTCAGTATAAAAAAAAGCTGTAAAACCCTTTTTGTGTTTTTTTTCCGTAATTCACTTTTGTTTATGCTGTTTGCCCGGCACACAGTTGGCGGTTAAGCCATCGTGAGGTGAGTCGACACGCCTCAGGATAGCCGCAGTGTATCGCCCTGACACACACACACGCGCACACACACAAGTAGTGAATAATAGGGTAATTTGGTGGGTGGTGGGTGGTTGTTGAAATTTGTCAGGTGGCCAGCACCGTTGTTAGTAAAGTATTTTTTGTTGATAGGTTTGAGGGGTTAGTTTTTTTTTGAGAGATAGAGAGATGATGAGAGAGAGAGAGAGAGAGAGAGAGAGAGAGAGAGAGAGAGAGAGAGAGAGAGAGAGAGAGAGAGAGAGATGAGAGATATAGAGAGAGAGATGATAGATAGATTGAGGTAGATAGATATATAGATAGATAGATAGATAGAGAGAGAGAGAGAGAGAGAGAGAGAGAGAGAGAGAGAGAGAGAGAGAGAGAGAGAGAGAGAGAGAGAGAGAGAGAGAGAGAGAGAGAGAGAGAGGGAGAGAGAAAGAGGGGGGGGAGAGTGAGAGATAGAGAGAGAGAGAGAGAGAGAGAGAGAGAGAGAGAGAGAGAGAGAGAGAGAGAGAGAGAGAGAGAGAGAGAGAGAGAGAGAGAGAGAGAGATATGTGGATAAGTTCGTGTTAGTTGTTAAATGATGAAGGTGTTGGTATTATGGTGCCTAATTATTATTGTGATAAGATAAGTTGATAAATAATTTATTTAAGTAGGTGTATGATATGATTGTTGTGAAGGTGGTTGATAAGAGGATTGAAAAAAAAGGGTGAAAGAGATGTTTGTATGAATGATTCATGATAGTATTGTAAGAATAAGATGATAAGATGATGGTTGATAGCTTATGGTTGGTGGTAGGTAGGAGGGGGTGGGTTGCTTGATAGTTCAATGGGTTTATTGTTGTGTATTGTGTGTGTGTGTGTGGGCATGTTTATGATGATGAGGAATCCAAAGGGTGAGAAGAGGTGGGGGTTGTAGAGTCGCTGGAAATGGCGGCTGTCGCTGGGGGCTGTGTGTGTGTGTTTTTTTTTTTTGTGGGCAACTCTTTTTTTTTATGGAGCTTTTTTTTTTTTTTTTTTTGTCTGTCGCGTCTGTCTGGTGGTTGTGTCCCGGCTCCAGATCTCTAGTGTAGTGATTTCTAATGTAGATCCGGCTTTGTATTGTATAGTGGTATTGTTCATTATCATTATTATTGACTCCTTTAGTTTTTTTTTGTTACTACAAACCTGTCACATATTTTGGTGTTGTTCAGATGTTGGTATATATAATATTGGATGTTAATCAAATGTGTGCCCATCTACCTCTATCTCAAATTGGAGGTAGATGAGCGTAAATCTGACTAATATCAAAAAAAAAAAAAAAAAAAAAAAAAAAGAGCGACTGTATTGGAAGTAGAAAAACTTGTAGGTTGTGTGGTTATAGTGGGTCGAATTTACATTAAGTATATAAAGAAGACAACATATGAAAAGAGAGATTGAAATTTAACACACCAATTAAACACACACCAGAAGTTTGTCAATGTACGAAAAATAGCAATCTTTATATCTTGCATTTGTATCTTAATGATTCTCAACATGACCTTAATCTTTTTAACAAGATTATTTAAACTATTACACAGAAAAATGATTCGTTTATTGTCTATTCTATCATACAAGGATGCATTTTTTACTATACTTGTTAATAGTGCTTAGACCACATTGATATTGAGAATTAACTGGGGTACAAAGTTCTTCACAATGGGTTTAAAAAACAAATAATATTACATGGCTACATCATCCATCGATGTAATACTTCGATGGCCACATCTTGATTACACCAACTACTTAGGCTAATCTACACAATTTGGACATAAGGTCCAGTTTGTGTTTTTTTTTTTTTTTTTTGTTATTATAATAAGCGACTTGTCTTCGACTTTCGGTCCAGAATCATTTTTAATTCACTCTGATCTGAATTTTTCATGAATTTTATGTGTTTCTGATATAAAATAATCAGACTGAAAATATTTGTTTACAAATAAAGCTTATATAATCAAAAATTTACATTTACAAATTGTTTTTTCTCACTTTTACACACACCTTCGAGTGCATCGTAACAAAGACCCCGTGACTAACTTATTTCATAATATAGTTGAAATAAATTATCATATTTGGTCATCATCATCATCATAATTAGTCATATTTGGTGACGTTTTTAGGTTATGTATTATACTACGTGGTTTGGATTCTATATAAACTTTAGAATCTGATAGATTAATGTGTGTAGAATCTGATAGATTAATTTTATTAATATTTATTGATGTAACAACCATTAATTGATGATTGTGTGATTAAACACTATCATAAAATAGAAACTAACAAGAGAATAATGGTTTCAATTAATAAACAAAACAATGGGGTATAATACAGATTTTATTAGTAAGTAGTCACTCTGTTTTACAAATATAACAAGTTAAAAGTACAAGCAGAATAAAGATCATATACATTAATCTCTCTATGTTAAATAAATAAAATAGAATTATAAATAAAAACAATAAGAATAAATGCACAGAAATTATAAATACATAATATACAACTTTTATACACTACCTAAACACAACAACAGTGGTCTGTTAACTAAACGTTTTAACCCTTTGAACCCCAAACCCAAAAATTAGATTGGTTAAAATTTGTACTAAGTCCACTTATACATGGAACATGCCAAAAACCCCAGGGGAATTTCACTCTTTTTGCAACGTTTATGAAAAAAATTCATATAATCATAAGTATTTGAGCTATTAATGTTTTATGTTCCAAATTGTTCAGAAATAGATAGATTACAAATAAAAAATATAATTTTCATCATTATTACGGAAAACGTATATATATTTATATATGTACACGTAGAAATATATACATTTAAATAAAAAATTTATGTTTGAATTTAAAAAAAAGAAGAATATTAAAAATTGCGAAATTCTAAAATTACAATACTAAGCAGAACATGTAAGAAACAAATACATATAATAATCAGAATATGACTAACAAAAATCTATACATAAAATTAATGCACGAACAAATAATGATAACATTAACTAATAAGTGTAACAATGTAATGGTTTTAACCTAAACGTATTCATATAGTAAAATGAACCAGAGAATGAATGAAAACTAATCTTGCATTTAAACTAAGTAAATAAAATGTGAAAATAAATCAACTGTACTATAAAAACACACAGACAAAAATGTGATGCAGCCTAAAATATTAACATTTTGACATAAGAGACATAATATGACATATACAAAGACACACTAGACCCTATTAGAAAACATATGAATTGACTTTAATTAATAACTTGAAATTAAACATCAAAACCATAAATGAATCGGTATGTACATCATTAACAATTAATTACTATAACGACATATGAATTGAAATTAACTAACAAGTAACATTAAAAGATGTTTATTAAAAAATGATATGAATAATAACCTTTGAATTAAGTAAATATTCATCTTTTGATATATACAACAAGAAACTGAAAATTGAAATCAATAGACTAAATATATACACGTGATTGAAAAATGAGTGAACGTTTTGTAAATATTTACAACATAGTAACTGACGAACCGTGCAATGTTTAACTACTAGAATCTAGAATTTTAAAACAAAAACTAATATACTTCTTAACTTAAATGTGCAGTTTGTAGCAAATTGCAATAAAAAACAGGTTAATGTGTTAATTAAATACAGTATATGCCTATCCAATAAAAACCTAACAATATTACACATTTACTATAACTTACAATTTATGTGAATATTTACAATCTTTTTAGACTACTTGTTATCTTGAAGTTTATCACTTCACTGGTCTTGAAGTGGAAGTGGACACAGCCTGTTGATTGTTGATGTGCCGCTTAACTTGACCACCTCCTGTCTTTAGTGTGACGACCTTGATAAGGTTGTCCCTTCCCGGGTGAAGTTGAACTATTCTTCCCAAGGGCCAGGAAGTAGGAGGGACGTTGTCTTCTTTCACTAAAACCAAGCTTCCTTCACTTAGAGAAGGTTGTGAGTGTCCCCACTTGCTTCGTCTCTGCAGGCTAGTGTTGTACTCAATGGACCATCTCTTCCAGAAGTGTTGCAACAACTGTTGTAGATGTTGCCATCTTGACAGCCGATGTTCTGGAAGGTGTTCCAATGATGGATCTGGGACTGCCTTCAGTGAGCCACCGGTTAGGAAGTGAGCTGGGGTTAAGGCAGAAGGATCAGAAGGGTCATTAGAAAGCTGAGTAGGGGGACGGGAATTCAATACTGCCTCAACTTGTACTAAAATAGTAATGAACTTCTCGTATATCAACTTCGCATTGCCCAATATTCTTTTCAGGTGATATTTGAGAGACTTTACTGAAACTTCCCAGAGACTTCCCATGTGAGGTGAGTAAGGAGGGATGAACTTCCAGTGAATTCCTTCGTTAGCAGCTGATGTAATTATGTTGGATGACTCTGCTATCAGGAATTCTTCAGCTCCTTGAGCTCTCTATTCGCTCCCACAAATATCGTGTTGTTCACACTCCAGTTCTTCAGTGGTGGGGCATATGGTTAGACTCCTCCAACGTCCAAAGGTTCTGCAGTTGCCTTTGGAGTCCTTCTACAGTGATGAGGTGACATAAGGTAGTGTCTGGAGTGTGTGTTGTTGAGAGTCTGCCACCAACTATCCATCCTATTCTGGTTTTCTGCAATGTGGGCATGTTTTTGGATTTCAATTGGCCTATACATAACAGTTCTAGAAACACTTCTTGTCCAAGTAGTATATCTATTTGTTTAGGTATGTGGAACTCTCTATCAGCTAAGACAATGTTGTCAGGTATTTTAAAATTGTCAATATTTAAGGAACGGGTTGGAATGGTCTCTGTTATTTTGTGCACCACTACAAATGATAGGTTTGTATTGTAGCTTGACACACGAGATTGTATCTTGGCCTGTACTACTCCCTTTGCCACAATGTTGGTTTGGTTGATGTCTGACACGGTGATAGACCAAAGATTCTTCTTGACGCCAAGTTTTTGTGCAATGTTTTCAGTCTTGAAACATGACTGAGACCCGCTATCAAGTGGTGCTCTGCATTGAACCTCCCCCCTTGAGCTGCTTATGACATCTATGATGGCCGTGGAAAGGACAACTTGACTTGAAGTGGATTCTGTGTTTGAAGTATGAGCACTGAATGTAGCTGTAGCTTCTGGTTTTTGTTGTGGCACGTGTAATACAGTATTATGTTTTTGGGAGCAGAAATTCTGGCCTGACAGCAGGCAGTTAAAACAGGTGCCTGCACCCCTCAGTTGTTTGTATCACTCTGCTGATGTGGCCTTGAGCAATGATTGGCACTGATACACAACATGAGACTGATTGCAAAGACGGCATCTTGCATTCTGTGTCATAAAGCATACTTTTTGTGTTATAGGCTTCTTTGTGAAGTTAATGGGTGTTTGAAGTGACGTTGATGGAGGTGTTTTAGTAGTGGTTTCCAGTAGTTGGCATCTTCGCTGTAAGAATTCTGTTAGCTGGATGAATGTTGGTAGCTGATTGGGTTGGGTTGTTAGCTCCCAATCTCTCATCGGGTTGGCGTTTAATTTAGAGGTTATTATCCTTTTTGAGTTATTATTAAGAGTCCTTATGTTATAGACTTACTTATTACTTAATTATCTTTTTATTTGTAAACCGAGGTACCACTACCACTATAAAATAATAATTAGTATAATTAATGAAACAATTTTTTTGTAATTATGTCAAAATATAAACAAGGTGAAAAAGGAAGTAGCTAAAAATACCAATATATTCAGTGGAGGTGCCGTCTGACCATTGGTTGCATGGAGGTTAGATACCACAACAGCGAAGTGGTTTTTATTAGCAAACCAATATGTTGTTGTACTTACATTCACGTGGGTCAAATGTATGGTCGATCCACCAAGTTGCCGGCAATCTGGAGATTGCTTGGCGACCAGATTGCCGAGTGTGTGGCGTCTGGCAACTATCGTGAGCGATATCCGAGGTCAACGCATGTGCACTATGGTATAACATACTCTATCACTATGGCAATAACAATCCCTTTTGTGAGAAGTGTTGTTATACATCTGAACAATATTCAACACAAAGTGACTGTATTGGAAGCACAACTGAGGTGTAGGTAGATGGGTATACTAATGACCACCAACACACACTTGAGGTTTGTTAATGTATGTATGACAAATTTGAACGTGGTATGACTTTAAAAAAAATAATAATCATTAAACGTTTCTATATACTTTTCTCCTATTTAATTGAGTCAACTCTTACTTCTGAACTGTATTTAAAAAGTGCTATACTTATCAAAATTTTTTAATCGTATAAAAAATACATTTTTGTGCGCAATTCTTAATCTGTTTGATTAATAAGAATTAATACAAATTGGAGACAACAAAATAAAATGTTTATATATATAAAAATAACAACACTTAGCAATCTTTTTGGTGTTTTTAATTTTCAAGATCGATTTCAGTCTCGTAAGACTATCATCAGTTGAAAAACAGAATATAAATAGGGTTATAAATATACTTAATTTTAGAATAATTAATTCAACAGCTGACATTATAAAAATTTAAATAAAAATGTAGATGGATAAGTTGTAGATCTTGTAAAATTTTATAATTTTGCATCTTCATGATAGAATCAAACATAATATTTGAGTGAAATTTTATTTGATCGTTGAGTAATAATGGTGGGTTTTCTTTTGTGTTTATGTATATGTAAAATTGTTCAATAACATTCAATATTTTAATTTTAGGTGCAAAATGTATAATGTCTAAATTTTCTTCAATTGATGAAATATTATGGTTCTCTTGTATTAAATGTTCAGCAAATGTTGATAATGTCTCATGTTTGTTTTTTGGTATATGTTCCTTGAATCTTCTACTAAAACTTCTTCCTGTTTGGCCAATGTAATATTTAGGACAAGTCGAACATTTAATTTTATAAATTCCAGAATTATTGTATTTGTTTTCATTATTCTTAGTAGAGTAGTTATGTTGTAGTATATGTTTGATACTGTTCTTTGTTCTATATGTAATTTTATATCCTTGTTTGGAGAATATGTTATGTAGTCTAAAGATTTGTTAATATCTCCATGATAGGTCATTTGAATATAGTTATTTTTTTTTTAGTTTTAGAATTAAGAGTTTTCTTTTTGTGTTTATTAATTAATTTACTTATTAAATTTGGTTGATATCCATTATCGACAGCAATTTGTTGATATCCATTATCGACAGCAATTTGTTTGATAATGTTGATTTCTTCTTGGTAATCTTCTTCTGTAAGAGGTGTATTCAGTAGTCTATGAATCATGCTGTGGAAGGTTGCTAATTTGTGTGAAGTTGGATGATTGGATGTATTGTGAATTATTTGATTTGTTGATGTTGGTTTACGATAAATTTTGAATTGGTGTTTGTTATCTTTTTTTTTTAGTTATGGTAAGGTCAAGAAAGTTTATGCTGTTAGATTTTTCTATTTCAGTTGTAAATTTTAAGTTGGGGTGAATTTTGTTCAGAAAGATTTCTAATAGATCTATTTGTCTTTGGTTTCCGTTGAACAGACAAAGAATGTCATCAGCATATCTATGATAATATACAATTTTCTTGGCATAAGAGTTTATTTCAGGGTTGAGAATGTAATTATTTTCAATATAATTTAGGAAAAACATTATTAAAATATAATTTTAATAATGTTCGACTTGTCCTAAATATTACATTGGCCAAACAGGAAGAAGTTTTAGTAGAAGATTCAAGGAACATATACCAAAAAACAAACATCAAACATTATCAACATTTGCTGAACATTTAATACAAGAGGACCATAATATTTCATCAATTGAAGAAAATTTAGACATTATACATTTTGCACCTAAAAGTAAAAAATTTAATGTTATTGAAAAATTTTACATATACATAAACACAAAAGAAAACCCACCATTATTACTCAACGATCAAATAAAATTTCACTCAAATATTATGTTTGATTCTATCATGAAGATGCAAAATTATAAAATTTAAAACA
>JAQJVL010002981.1:42500-73385 GCA_035578905.1 Stictocephala bisonia | reverse complement strand
AAGAACTGTCACTAGAAGAGTGACTACAAACAAGAACAAGTTTTAACCGCGCATGCTTGGTGGATCTTACCCTAACTACTAAAACCCTACTGAAAAACCTAACTAGAGAAAACTTGTAAAAATTACTTACGTAGCTGTCCTGGAGGTTTTAACCCACAACGTGACCACAAACAAAGCGCGACATACGCTCACTCACTCACTAGCGACAAGGAAAATTGCCGATCCGGAAAACAAGACTCCGAACGGTTAAAATCGCTGTGAAGAACAAACGTGGTCACTCGCCAAAAGATTACTTAAAACTGCTCGAACGCCCGCAAACCTTCCACCAACGGACTTACCCCCTCCTTACTCTAGAAGCTAAATCAACCAATAAGAACCCTCTAAACCAGGACAACCGAACAAGTAAGGCTCACCAAACATGTTGACTTCAGAAAACATGTCGCATGAAATTGACAGGAAATTAACAACGTGAATATACTGGTTATTTAGCTAATTTAAATGGGAAAAAAACTACTTTTTTATTTGAAAGGGGAAGATTCTGAATTTTTCTCAAAACTTGGAGAATTTATATTGAAAACTTTTGGTAAAAGAACCAAACACCTAAATCTCTCAGTTCTTACAATATTTAACATTTTCTAGACACAATTCTCTAAAATCATTATAATGAGACAATTAACAATTGTTACATTATTTTCCCCCTTCACAAGAAAAAAAAAAATTTTTTTTTTTTTTTTTGAAACCCTATCATCATCACATCTCTAAAAGGACATAATATTTTCTAACCTTAACAACCATTTCTTTCAAAGCTAACCTAACCCTTTCCTTTTTCAGATCTCCAAACAAAAGGTTTCTCTCTTAAACTACCATCTTACAAACTACTACAACATTTAAAATTTGTTCTCACAGTCACTTGAAACTCGGGTCAAGAGCACAAGACCAGTCCATTGTTGACCGTCATTGTTGTCCCCAGTCCATTATCCATCGGTAGTAGAATGGGACCACAAGCTTGTCCTCTCATCAGAACAGCTGACTGCTTGGCCGATCGATAAACTAGACCGGTTTGGGTTGACTACGGCCGTCGTCACACTGCATCCTCCAGCCCACAGCAAGTGTCTCACATAAACAACAGTTAACCCAAAGAGGCATTAGACAGTGTTGACATACAACGCTCTGTTGCGTGTTCCATGTGATGTAGTGTATATAGATCGGAGAGCCATTCAAAAGAATTGTTTTGTTTTTTTTTTTTTTTTTTTTTTATTTCCCCTTTCAATGAAGTGCTTCAAAATGAGTGCTCAGTGTCGTTCCGTTTGGTGAAAACCAGGAGTCTCGCAGTCCATAAGTGCTTGGATACAAAAGAAGAAAGAAAAAAAAGTTGGGTGCGTAAGTCCACTCATATTAAAACAAATCACCAACAAATCAAATTTCAAAATTTTTCCCATTTGCTTCTCCTTTCAGTGTTGTGTTTTGTTTTGTTGTTATTTACAAACAATAGGAACAGGCTGGAAACCGGTATTGGAAATACATTACAATTAAAAACATACATAATTTTTCAACTTACATCTTGTTCTAGAAGCTCAAAATTCTTTCTTGTACTATTTAACACACTTATAATATAACAAGAATACAAATACAGATTAAAATTTCAAATACATAATATGCATGGATAATTAACTACTCAATATAATTTACATAAATAAAATTTGTTTACTCTTTGTTTACTTTTGTCCACCAAGCAATTTATTCGAACATAAAAATTTCATTAAACTTTAAAAATAATCACTTTGACAGTCTTAATCTAACAAATTCTAATCTAACAATTTTAACCCTCCTAGTGTTCACTATGTATCCTGAAAATGTTCGGTGTATTTAGCTTGATTTCCAGACATTTGTTTGAAAAATAATATAAAATATATTTATTATTATAAATACATACTATTATATATCATTTTATTTGTTATATTACACTGAATATTTTACAATATGTTTTATGTACATACCTTCATTTTGAAAAATTTTGTGCATCCAAAACTGAAGAAAACATTTTTTTTTCGTTGTTTTAGAAAAGTTTTCATTGTTACCATGGAAATAAAATAACACAAACAAACAAATCCAGGATAGCCATCTTGTTTAAAATTTAGTAAACTTTAAAAATATATACAATATATACAAATGTTTTGCTCAGCAAAAATTGGAAAGGACAAAAAACAAGCGTAAACACCGGCGAGTCTATATGGCCGATCCTCATTCACTGACTGTTACAGCTATTTTGTAAACAAATCACAATTCTCTCGATGCGTGTAATCGATCATACTCGACTATCGATTATTCGGTATCATCTCCTGTTTCGATTGATACCACATAGAGTATTATTGACGGAACGATAATGCCAGAATAGCATATGTAACAATGGACTGCACAGTTGCCGACGCATCGGCAATAAACATTTACGAGACGTACTAAATTGCCGATGCATCGGCAATAAACATCAGGAGGGTTAATCTAACAATTTTAATCTAACAATCATCAAATATTTACATGACATAACATTCTTTTGCTGAAAATACATAATTAATATACTAATTTCACTTTTCTGAAACTGAAATACACCATGAGCATTAGTAATCCGTTATTTACAAACAGACATATAACATGTAAACAAAATTAGTCATTCATTATCAACTTCAATAATCAAATAATACATTTTAAATAAATTTCAAATATATCAAGTAACCTTGTTTAACCATCTATTTAATTACACAAATTTTTTTTTTTTTATAACCTGAAAATTATTAATTGCTGAAAACATACATCATTAATTAAAGTTCATAACCCTTCATACATTACCAACTCATATTTACCACCTTCAAGAATAATCTTATTCACTTCTTTAGACCTTGACATCTTTTATGTGCACTCTTCGCACTTCTTTGGGATTGGACAGCCTCTGCACCAATATGCTCACTGGACTCAGCTGGGCTAGCACCTGGTACGGACCCTCATAGATGCAATGCAGCTTCTCCTGGAATCCTCGGCTTTGGTCGGACTGCACCCGTGCTCTGATGTAGACCTGCTCTCCGATGCGAAGTGGGTTCCCATGTTGTCCATCCGCCTTGTGTTTGTTGCGATCTCTCATCCTTCGAAGGTTGTCCACTGCTTTCTCGAACTGCTTTAGTCGGTCTTCTTCACTGAGATTCCTCTCCACCAGGTCGTTCAAGCTCCACTTTTTGGTTAACGGATCGTTTTTGGCGTGGTTAAACATTAATTCAAATCCACTAAATCCAGTACTCTCACATGTGTTGTTGTTTATGGCTAAATTCAATTCACTGATTTCTTTGTCCCATTTATTTTGTTTTTTATGTGCATAGATTTTTAATATGGCTTTCAAATTGCGTAAAAACCTTTCACTTTTGTTACCCTGGGGCTGATAAGGTATAGTCGTTTTATGAATTATTCCTTTTTTAAAGAAAAATTGTCTTAATTCATGAGCTTGAAAGTAAGACGCGTTATCTGACACTATTATTTTAGGCAGTGAGAACAAGCTGAAAATTCGATCATTTAACAATTCTTGAATTTTATTGGATTTAATTTCTTTCATGGGGAATAACCAATTAAATTTTGTGAAATCATCCACAACAATAAGCAAGTACTTGTTTTGTTTACTACTCCTAGTTAATGGTCCAAATATATCCATGTATAACTTTTCCATAGGCTGCTTCGAGTAACTTGATACTACAGGTCCTTTTAAATATTTATTTGTACTTTTACATTTTTTACACAATTCACACTTTTGCACTAACTTTTTTATATCCTCATGTAGATTAGGCCTATAAAAGTACTGGTTTATTTTTTTAAAAGTGTTAGCTATTCCAGGATGTCCACCATAGGTTGACGTGTGATAATACTCAAACACCATGTTTATTAATTCTTCGGGTAAATAAACCCTATCCTTACTTCGGTTGTTATATTTATACATTAAAACACCATTTTTCAAAAAATATTTTTCATTGTTAGTTTTGTTTCTTATACTACATATAATTTGCATAATTTCCGGATCCTTATTCTGATATTCAGATAACTGTACACATGACATAGGAAAGTCTGTTATGTTAGTTATAAACAGTCTATTGGAGCTGGAGTTGACAATAACAGGTTCTACAGTGGGTGAAACATCGCTAATCTCTTCCTTATCTACATCCATTGTTTGTACAACCGACTGATCATAACAATGAACTAAAATGTCCTCACTTGGAACTTCCTCTTCATTATTGCTAAATATTCTACTTAGATAGTCTGCTAATACATTATCTTTACCCTTAATTATTTCTACTTTAAATGGTAAACTCAGAATTATTTCACACCATCTTGCTAGTTTTCCTAATTTTCTACAATGGGTTAGAATCCAAGCTAAGGCACTATTGTCACACCTCAAAGTGAATGGCTTTACTTCCAAATAACTATAAAATTTCTGTATTGAAGCTGTTACAGCTAAGCATTCCTTATGGTAAATACTCATTACTTTTTCACTTTGATTTAGTTTTTTAGAATAAAAAGCTACTGGCTTAAGATCGGCTCCCTCATACTGTAATAAACATGCTCCAACTGCATTGTTACTGGCATCAGTGTGTAGAATAAACTCTTGCTCATAATTAGGTATTTTTAATACTGGTGGATTGCTAATTATTGTTTTTATTTTATCAAAACTTTCCTGACACTTGGAATTCCATTCAAATTTAACATTTTTCTTCCTTAATTCATTTAAAGGAGCTGCAAGTTCAGCATAATTTGGAATAAATTTAGCAAAATAACTGGACATTCCTATAAATCGACTTACAGCTTTGCTATTGGTAGGGGGTTTGGCACTTAAAATTGAACTGGTGCGCTCAGGATCTATTGTAACTTGATTATGGCTGATTAGATATCCTAAAAATTTTATTTCTTTAAATACAAATTTTACTTTTTCTGGGTTAACAGTGAGGTTCCATTTATTGAGTCTTTCAGTAACTTCTTTAATATGTTGTAAATGTTCATTTAATGTCTTGGAATAAATTATTAAATCGTCCACATAATTAATAACACACTTGAATTTCAGTCCCTCCAGTACTCTATTTAAATAACTGGATAACAAAGATGAGCCTAAATGAAGACCAAATGGAATGCGATTGAATTCAAAGCTTTCAAATGGTGTACTAAAACTTGTTATTCTTTTACTTTCTTCCGATAATCTAATTTGGTGAAAACTGCTACATAAATCTAAGACTGTAAAATATTTGGCTCCCTCTAGGAAATGGTGAATATCATGCAAGTCACCCAGCGGTGTGTTTACTTTCTCTATTTTCTTGTTTACTTCTGAATAATTAATAACTAGCCTATATTTGTCTTCACCCTTAGGTACTAAGAATGCAGGGCTATTGTAAGGTGATTGACTAGGTCTAATAATATTTTGTTTAAGTAAATCATCTAATATATTTTTCAAAATTTTCATCTTAGCAGGATTAACTGGATATGGTCTTATATTGACAGGAGTAGTATCATTCAACTTAATTGTATATTCATAATCTATTCCACTGCCTATTTTATTAGTGTAAACATTTGGATATTTTTCTATTAAATCAACTATTTCTTCCTTGACTTCACTACAGCCAATATTTACTTGTTTACTAACATTGTTTACATTAATTCTTATGTTAGCTAAACTGTGAATGAATTCGATTTTTACATTAGGCTTGAAGTTAAAATAACACTGGTTACTTTTCAAGTCTACTACCAACTCACTTTGTTTAATAAATTGACTCCCAATTATCATAGCATAACTTAATTGTTTACTTACTTGGACAAGTATTTTCCAAGTAAATTCATTTATTTTTATTTTTAAATTACACTGCCCCAGTATCTTCATTTCACTTTGACTCGCTGTACGACACTTAATATCTGACCTATTCAACTGTAACTTAGGACAACATGCTTTTAATTTGTTAAACAAATCTTCACTAATTACATTAATTGAACTTCCAGTATCCATTAATGCTTCCTGTTTCACTTTGTTGTTTACTATAACTTCAATAGTTGGTAAAATGTTTAGACTGTGTTCCATATTAGCAGTGTTATTGTTTACACTTGAGTGAGTCATCTTGTCGTCTGCTGTGTTGTTGTGTATGGGTTTGTTTTTGTTTACATTTTGCTGGATTTCTGGGAGGTTTCTATTGTATTTTACTGGGTTGTATTGTTTATTGGGTGGTGTGGAAACTTTGTTGTACTGCTGTGTGTGCTTCTGTGTGTTCCTATTTTGATAGCAATCCCTCGCTATGTGTCCATATTTATTACATATAAAACATGTCTTTCGATCTTCTACATTGTTTACATTACGGCTAGCGCTATGCTTAGGTGGTAGGTATGCTCTTACCTCTCTACGTTGCACATCGTTGTAACATACATTTTGTACTTGAATACACATGCTATCTAGGTCTGCATAGCTGGTAGGATTGCCCACAAATACTAATTTAGCTCTAGTTTCTGGATTTAATCCTAATTTGACAATGTCTACTACTTCTTCTTCGGTGTATCTAGTATTAAGTACCTCACTATAGATTTTCAATTCATTTATATATACTTCTAATGGTTCCCCAGACTTCTGTGGACGGTTTACCATTGTTTTCTTTAAGTTTTCTCTCAGCCCCATTGGAACGAATTGTTTTAGAATAATAAGATGAGTTTCACTTACAGTGGCCCTCTCTTCTTTACACTTTAATATTTTACTATACAAAGGACCGTTAGCATATCCCAAGATAATCTCTAAAATCTCACTATCTTGTAACTTTGTTTCATTTTTCAAAGCTAACATGTTTTTAATGAATTTGATCAACAAGCTAGCGTTTAACCCATCTGTTACCTCAAATCTATTTAGATACCGCTCTAGTGGATTAGGTAGGCGAGAATAATTCAACGTAACATTTCGTTGACAGTTGAAATTATCTGCCATTTCTGGAGATGCGACTCCGTTCAAGGGTGCGCTTATCGATTGGCTCATTAGAACCGGTTTCTGCACTCCCCTTACTAAGCTTTGTTCAAACTCGTCTTCTATTTCGCCGTTTCTAGTTATCTCCTGCTCTATGTTGTCCTTCTCTGCTAAATCAATGTTAATTTTCCCTACCATTTCCTTCAAGGAATTTAAATTTTCCTCGAGGGATGACACTTTAGCTAAAGCGGCTTCATTACTTACAAACAACCCTTTTAGACCCTTTAATCTTAATTCGTAATGAGCTAACTTAGCTTCAATACGGATTATATCACTTAAACATCTACTTTCCACCACACCCTCAATTCTTTCTTTCAGATTTTCCAAGTTTACTTTAATGAACTCATATTCCTCTCCACCTACTACATGGCCGGACAGGTAACCTATATTAGGCCTAACACCTAACTTGACAAGCTCTCTAAGTTTCTTTCTTAAATCACCCACTAGTATGCTGTCTTCTACTTCTATTCCTCTTAAACGTGCTTCATACATAAGTTCTTTCTTCAGTAGAAAGTCTACCTTGAGTGCCATCTTCTCAATTTATTTAATATTAAATTTTCTTTTAAAATCTGGTCTGAGATAAATTGGTTATAAGCACACACTTCTATTTTTTTTAAACGTCTCTCTCTTGTTCAACGAGCAGAGTTGCGCACTTAATGTAGCCTTAATTAAGCTACTATTTAATTTTGATTTGCAATTTTAATTTTGATTTGCAACTTTGATTTTGATTTTCAATTTAATTTTGATTTTCAATATTGATTTTGATTTTAAATTTTGATTTTCAATTTCAATTTTCAATTTTGAGATATTTTCAATTTTCTAAATTTTTGAATTAAGAATTAATCAATAAAAAAAAAAGGTTCTGGTCTGAAGATATTTGATTTGTTTTTGATTTTTAATTTATTTGTGTTCCTTTAATAAAAAAAAAGAATGCTCTTTTATTTTCGTTATTATTATTATTTGTTGAAGTTATAAGAAGAAAAATAAACACCATTTTTATCATTGAAGAAGTTTGATTTTCATCTCTCATTTAAGTTGTTCAACATATCAAAAATAAATAGTAGCTTAATTAAGGCTACACTACTTGGGACAGAGTGTGTGTCACATCATCTCGATGCGGTCGTTTACTTTATCCTCATCTTGGATAGAGGCCGTTGACATTACAATATAACAGGCCATTACAGGCTGTAGCTACTTGGGACAGTGTGTGTGTCACATCATCTCAATGCGGTCGTTTACTTTATCCTAATCTTGGATAGAAGCCGTTAACATTACAATATAACAGGCCATTACAGGCTGCAGCTACTTGGGACAGTGTGTGTGTCACATCATCTCAATGCGGTCGTTTACTTTATCCTCATCTTGGATAGAAGCCGTTAACATTATAATATAACAGGCCATTACAGGCTGTAGCTACTTGGGACAGTGTGTGTGTCACATCATCTCGATGCGGTCGTTTACTTTATCCTCATCTTGGATAGAGGCCGTTGACATTATAATATAACAGGCCATTACAGGCTGTAGCTACTTGGGACAGTGTGTGTGTCACATCATCTCAATGCGGTCGTTTACTTTATCCTCATCTTGGATAGAAGCCGTTAACATTACAATATAACAGGCCATTACAGGCTGCAGCTACTTGGGACAGTGTGTGTGTCACATCATCTCGATGCCCTCGTTTACTTTATCCTCATCTTGGATAGAGGCCGTTGACATTATAATATAACAGGCCATTACAGGCTGTAGCTACCTGGGACAGAGTGTGTGTCACATCATCTCTATGCGGTCGTTTAATTTATCCTCATCTTGGATAGAAGCCGTTAACATTACAATATAACAGGCAATTACAGGCTGCAGCTACTTGGGACAGTGTGTGTGTCACATCATCTCGATGCGGTCGTTTACTTTATCCTCATCTTGGATAGAGGCCGTTGACATTATAATATAACAGGCCATTACAGGCTGTAGCTACTTGGGACAGAGTGTGTGTCACATCATCTCGATGCGGTCGTTTACTTTATCCTCATCTTTGATAGAGGCCGTTGACATTATAATATAACAGGCCATTACAGGCTGCAGCTACTTGGGACAGAGTGTGTGTCACATCATCTCGATGCGGTCGTTTACTTTATCCTCATCTTGGATAGAGGCCGTTGACATTATAATATAACAGGCCATTACAGGCTGCAGCTACTTGGGACAGTGTGTGTGTCACGTCATCTCGATGCGGTCGTTTACTTTATCCTCATCTTGGATAGAGGCCGTTGACATTATAATATAACAGGCCATTACAGGCTGTAGCTACTTGGGACAGAGTGTGTGTCACATCATCTCGATGCGGTCGTTTACTTTATCCTCATCTTGGATAGAGGCCGTTGACATTATAATATAACAGGCCATTACAGGCTGCAGCTACTTGGGACAGTGTGTGTGTCACATCATCTCGATGCGGTCGTTTACTTTATCCTCATCTTGGATAGAGGCCGTTGACATTATAATATAACAGTCCATTACAGGCTGCAGCTACTTGGGACAGTGTGTGTGTCACATCATCTCGATGCGGTCGTTTACTTTATCCTCATCTTGGATAGAGGCCGTTGACATTATAATATAACAGGCCATTACAGGCTGTAGCTACTTGGGACAGAGTGTGTGTCACATCATCTCGATGCGGTCGTTTACTTTATCCTCATCTTGGATAGAAGCCGTTAACATTATAATATAACAGGCCATTACAGGCTGCAGCTACTTGGGACAGTGTGTGTGTCACGTCATCTCGATGCGGTCGTTTACTTTATCCTCATATTGGATAGAGGCCGTTGACATTATAATATAACAGGCCATTACAGGCTGCAGCTACTTGGGACAGTGTGTGTGTCACATCATCTCGATGCGGTCGTTTACTTTATCCTCATCTTGGATAGAGGCCGTTGACATTATAATATAACAGGCCATTACAGGCTGCAGCTACTTGGGACAGTGTGTGTGTCACATCATCTCGATGCGGTCGTTTACTTTATCCTCATCTTGGATAGAGGCCGTTGACATTATAATATAACAAGCCATTACAGGCTGTAGCTACTTGGGACAGTGTGTGTGTCACATCATCTCGATGCGGTCGTTTACTTTATCCTCATCTTGGATAGAAGCCGTTAACATTACAATATAACAGGCAATTACAGGCTGCAGCTACTTGGGACAGTGTGTGTGTCACATCATCTCGATGCGGTCGTTTACTTTATCCTCATCTTGGATAGAAGCCGTTAACATTACAATATAACAGGCAATTACAGGCTGCAGCTACTTGGGACAGTGTTTGTGTCACATCATCTCGATGCGGTCGTTTACTTTACCCTCATCTTGGATAGAAGCCGTTAACATTACAATATAAAAGGCAATTACAGGCTGTAGCTACTTGTGACAGAGTGTGTGTCACATCATCTCGATGCGGTCGTTTACTTTATCATCATCTTGGATAGAGGCCGTTGACATTATAATATAACAGGCCATTACAGGCTGCAGCTACTTGGGACAGAGTGTGTGTCACATCATCTCGATGCGGTCGTTTACTTTATCCTCATCTTGGATAGAGGCCGTTGACATTATAATATAACAGGCCATTACAGGCTGCAGCTACTTGGGACAGAGTGTGTGTCACATCATCTCGATGCGGTCGTTTACTTTATCCTCATCTTGGATAGAGGCCGTTGACATTATAATATAACAGGCCATTACAGGCTGCAGCTACTTGGGACAGTGTGTGTGTCACATCATCTCGATGCGGTCGTTTACTTTATCCTCATCTTGGATAGAGGCCGTTGACATTATAATATAACAGGCCATTACAGGCTGTAGCTACTTGGGACAGAGTGTGTGTCACATCATCTCGATGCGGTCGTTTACTTTATCCTCATCTTGGATAGAGGCCGTTGACATTATAATATAACAGGCCATTACAGGCTGCAACTACTTGGGACAGTGTGTGTGTCACGTCATCTCGATGCGGTCGTTTACTTTATCCTCATCTTGGATAGAGGCCGTTGACATTATAATATAACAGGCCATTACAGGCTGTAGCTACTTGGGACAGAGTGTGTGTCACATCATCTCGATGCGGTCGTTTACTTTATCCTCATCTTGGATAGAGGCCGTTGACATTATAATATAACAGGCCATTACAGGCTGCAGCTACTTGGGACAGTGTGTGTGTCACATCATCTCGATGCGGTCGTTTACTTTATCCTCATCTTGGATAGAGGCCGTTGACATTATAATATAACAGGCCATTACAGGCTGCAGCTACTTGGGACAGTGTGTGTGTCACATCATCTCGATGCGGTCGTTTACTTTATCCTCATCTTGGATAGAGGCCGTTGACATTATAATATAACAGGCCATTACAGGCTGTAGCTACTTGGGACAGAGTGTGTGTCACATCATCTCGATGCGGTCGTTTACTTTATCCTCATCTTGGATAGAGGCCGTTGACATTATAATATAACAGGCCATTACAGGCTGCAGCTACTTGGGACAGTGTGTGTGTCACGTCATCTCGATGCGGTCGTTTACTTTATCCTCATCTTGGATAGAGGCCGTTGACATTATAATATAACAGGCCATTACAGGCTGCAGCTACTTGGGACAGTGTGTGTGTCACATCATCTCGATGCGGTCGTTTACTTTATCCTCATCTTGGATAGAGGCCGTTGACATTATAATATAACAGGCCATTACAGGCTGCAGCTACTTGGGACAGTGTGTGTGTCACATCATCTCGATGCGGTCGTTTACTTTATCCTCATCTTGGATAGAGGCCGTTGACATTATAATATAACAAGCCATTACAGGCTGTAGCTACTTGGGACAGTGTGTGTGTCACATCATCTCGATGCGGTCGTTTACTTTATCCTCATCTTGGATAGAAGCCGTTAACATTACAATATAACAGGCAATTACAGGCTGCAGCTACTTGGGACAGTGTGTGTGTCACATCATCTCGATGCGGTCGTTTACTTTATCCTCATCTTGGATAGAAGCCGTATACATTACAATATAACAGGCAATTACAGGCTGCAGCTACTTGGGACAGTGTTTGTGTCACATCATCTCGATGCGGTCGTTTACTTTATCCTCATCTTGGATAGAAGCCGTTAACATTACAATATAACAGGCAATTACAGGCTGCAGCTACTTGGGACAGTGTTTGTGTCACATCATCTCGATGCGGTCGTTTACTTTATCCTCATCTTGGATAGAAGCCGTTAACATTACAATATAACAGGCAATTACAGGCTGCAGCTACTTGGTACAGTGTGTGTGTCACATCATCTCGATGCCCTCGTTTACTTTATCCTCATCTTGGATAGAGGCCGTTGACATTACAATATAACAGGCAAATACAGGCTGTAGCTACATGGTACAGTGTATGTCTCATGTCATCTCGATGCGGTCGTTTACTTTATCCCCACCTTGGATAGAGGCTGTTGGCATTGCAATATATCAGGCAATTACAGGCTGCAGCTACTTGGGACAGTGTGTGTGTCACATCATCTCGATGCGGTCGTTTACTTTATCCTCATCTTGGATAGAAGCCGTTAACATTACAATATAACAGGCAATTACAGGCTGCAGCTACTTGGGACAGTGTGTGTGTCACATCATCTCGATGCCCTCGTTTACTTTATCCTCATCTTGGATAGAGGCCGTTGACATTACAATATAACAGGCAAATACAGGCTGTAGCTACATGGTACAGTGTATGTCTCATGTCATCTCGATGCGGTCGTTTACTTTATCCCCACCTTGGATAGAGGCCGTTGGCATTGCAATATATCAGGCCATTACAGGCTGTAGCTACTTGGTACAGTGTGTGTGTGTGTGTGTGTGTGTGTGTGTGTGTGTGTGTGTGTGTGTGTGTGTGTGTCACATCATCTCGATGCCCTTGTTTACTTTATCCTCATCTTAGATAGAAGCCGTTAACATTACAATATAACAGGCCATTACAGGCTGCAGCTACTTGGGTCAGTGTGTGTGTGTGTGTGTGTGTGTGTGTGTGTGTGTGTGTGTGTGTGTGTGTGTGTGTGTGTGTGTGTGTGTGTGTGTGTGTGTGTGTGTGTGTGTGTGTGTGTGTGTGTGTGTGTGTGTGTGTGTGTGTGTGTGTGTGTGTGTGTGTGTGTGTGTGTGTGTGTGTGTGTGTGTGTGTGTGTGTGTGTGTCTCGATGCGGTCGTTTACTTTATCTTCATCTTGGATAGAGGCTGTTGACATTACAATATAACAGGCAATTACAGGCCGTAGCTACTTGGGACAGTGTGTGTGTCACGTCATCTCGATGCGGTCGTTTACTTTATCCTCATTTTGGATAGAGGCCGTTGACATTACAATATAACAGGCAATTACAGGCTGTAACTACTTGGGATAGTGTGTGGTCACGTGATGACCCGGGGGTCTTCATTGTAACATATAATCTGTTACTGTTTACAAATGGGGGTTGTTAAATAGTTATAAAGATTTGTCCTTTGTTAATTCATATTATTTTATTGGCTTTTTGGTACTTTTATAATTCTTGTTGTGTCTTTTATTTCGCTATCGAAGAGAATAAAAAGACTTATAAAAACTAATTAAAAAATAAGTAATGACATAGTTGAGGGCTATTTAATGTTTATAGTTAAATCAGAATTGGAGTTGACTTTTTGGTAGATGTTAAATTTGATATCAAGTTTGCAATTCAGCTATACGCAAATAACTCACTTTTATGGAAAATATTAATTGAATTAGTATTCTATAAGTACCATACAGTATCATTAAATGCATTCTACATTCACCATTATTAATTGGGAATTAATCACCATTAGGAATCACCATTAGGAATTAAATTTTGATAATTCAATTGGCATTTTGAAAAAACTAAACAACGTAATATTATTGTATGGAATAATGCTAAGTTTTGATAATGTTGCTGTTCTCATCTGTTAAGTATTACGACACCACTACTGAGTTTTAATTATATATATTCTGTACTCGAATGTATGATTTGTTACTAACCAAGATATATAAACCTGTCCTTAAAAATGGACATTGTGAAATATGACTAGTTGAGAGTGGCAGATGTAGACTCAGTGATGTGGTCGCCTAGCAACCTCATTGCTGCCTGGCATATTGATATGACTTATACCGGTTACAATCCATAATAATTTATTTACTTCATCATATTATAAACATGAAAGTCATTACGTAGTAAATAAAATAAAGCAAACTTGTGTGGCTAACATAATAACTGTCTTTGCGAAGGTTGGCAGAGCATCAGAGGTTTTTACTAAAATTAATTACTTTTTTCATTAGAGCTTCACGGTTACAAACAGTTGTAAGTTTCTCGTGCACTTTATCTAGCTCTCTATGGGTTAGTGATGCTAAGTTGTAAGTTTCTCGTGATCCTTGTCTAGTTCTCTATGTCAGTGACGTTAAGTAATGACAAGAGATTGTATAAGTGAGAGTTTTGAAAATATCATCTTAATAGGTGTTAGTTTGCAAAATATAGAATAAGGAAGGGGAAAAATGGAAGGCGAGGAATGATGAATAAAAAAAATTTGTGATGAAAAATAGCAAACAACGTACACCCTGATTGGAATTAATATAAAATATATGGAATAACAGAAAACATATAATTTCGGGAATAAAAAGTTGAGACAGGATTTAAAATTTTAAATGCAAAACCGTGACCTTGAAACTAAAGTGGGGTTTCTACATGTTTCACATACTTTCATCTTATGTAAAAGGTGAATGCCAGTGAGTTTGAAATAGTGTTATTTCAATTTTATTTCCAATGTTTTACATTGACATAGTGTTGTCCTGTCTTCATCATTATTATATATAAACAATGTAACAGCTGTACACAAAAAAGCTTATTTCCCTCATTCCTGGTAGAAAAATTAGATTGAGTTTTTAAAACTTCCATACAAATATTATTAAACTAAAATACATCCTTGGCTGATATATAGTTTGTTAATATAAATAGCTAAAACATATTTTATTAGCCTATATCAAATAATTAACAAAGACAGGAATACAAGGGTAAAATAATAAATAAGTCATTTTATAAAGAAATATTTGCTACAGAATAAATATCGGTGATATTTTTAAACATTCAATTATTATATTTAATAGTATAAGGAAAATGCAAAATTAATTTAAAAATTCTTATTAAAATATACTAACATTAGGTTATATTTATTTTTCAAAATCTAAATTAAAATACACAGCATCATTAGTGGTTTCTCTGAGACTCCACTGAGGCTCCACTTAGTCTCAGAGAAACCACTGAAGATTCCACAACACAGTATGGGCGAAACGTCGGGTTATCTTGTAAATATTGTAGATAGTACCTTGACGCGGTTGTCATCGGAAAATGTTGATTCTAGTTATGATTCTGGCCGCTTAAGCTTAAGTTCTAAGATAATAGTCGTTTCATCTTTATACGCATCGTATGCCTTGATAAGTCCTATCAACACTTGATAAGCATGATGGTGGCCCATAGTTAAACGTATTGTAGGAATTGATAGGTCGAATCAACCACTTGATTAACAAAATGTTTGTCGCACCCATTGTACGCTTTGATGGTCCAACCTACAACTTGATAAACATTATTGAGGTAACATAGTCATACCCATTGAACGCCTCGATGGGTCCAATCAACTATTTGACAAACATCCCATCTACATACCCATTGCAGACCCACTTGATAAACATAATATGAGTCCCATCAATATACACATTGTACACTTGATATGTCCAATAAACCACTTGATAAACACAATGTTAGTCCCATCTTTATACCCATTGTACGTCTGGATGAATCCAATGAACCACTTTGAAAACATAGTGGTAGTCCCATATTTTATACCCATTCTTCACTTTGAGGTATTAAACAAACCAATTATACCTGCTGAATTATGTTAAAGACTTTTACGTACAGTGTGTTAATGACCTACCCTCACAGGATTTAACGGTTCAATGTCGGTGTTTGTCAGTGCTCACTAGTGTTTTTTCACACAGTTCCACGGTACTAAATTATAGTAAGTGGAAATGGGGTAGACAATAGGAGACTACACAGCATGACATCTGCTGATTGATGTGCAGTTAACGACCTGTCACTCGCAGGAGTGAACGGTTTCCCGTTGGTGTTTGTCAGTGCTAATTAGTGTTTTCGCACTGTTCTACGGTACTAAATTATAGTAAGTGGAAATGAGGTAGACAATAGGAGACTACACAGCATGACACCTACTGAAGGATATGCAGTTAAAGACCTGTCACTCACTGGAGTTAACAGTTCTCTGTCGGTGTTTGTCATTCCTTGCTACAGTGATTTCTCACTGTCCTACGACACTAAATCAATGTATGTGGAGTTGGGGTAGACTTTGGGTGGCTACACAGCCTGATACCTGCTGAGTGATGTGCAGTTAATGATCTACTACTCACAGGAGTGAACAGTTCTCTGTCGGTGTTTGTATTCCTTGCTACAGTGATTTCACACTGTTCTACGACAGTAAATTAATCTATGTGGAGTTGAGGTAGAATGTGGGTGGCTACACAGCCTGATACCTGCTGAGTGATGTGCAGTTAATAATCTATCACTCACAGGAGTGAACAGATCTCTGACGGTGTTTGTCTTTGCTTGCTACAGTGATTTCACACTGTTCTACGACACTAAATCAATGTATGTGGAGTTGGGGTAGACTGTGGGTGGCTACACAGCCTGATACCTGCTGAGTGATGTGCAGTTAATGATCTATCACTCACTGGAGTGAACGGTTCTCTGACGGTGTTTGTCTTTGCTTGCTACAGTGATTTCACACAGTTCTACGACACTAAATCAATGTATGTGGAGTTGGGGTAGACTGTGGGTGGCTACACAGCCTGATACCTGCTGAGTGATTTTCAATTAACAACCTGTCACTCACAGGAGTGATGTACAGTTAACGACCTATCACTCACAGGAGTAAACAGCTCTCTGTCGGTGTTTGTCATTGCTTGCTAAAGTGATTTCACATGTTCTATGACACTAAATCCATGTATGTGGAGTTGAGGTAGACTGTGGGTGGCTACAAGCGTGATACCTGCTGAGTGATGTGCACTACCGATTTCGAATAATCTTCCATCTTCATGTACCCTTCACTCCGGGCTTTCACTTAACACACTCTGTGCATCTAGGTTTTACATAATTTTCAACCAAACACAATTATAATAAAGTATGTATATTAAAAGTAAAAGTGTAAGAATTCAACATTTAAAATGACAACTAAAAATATAGCTAACAGTTACCACATATAATATAAAAAACGTTCTAGTTTTAACTCCTTTTTGTTTTTGTTTTGTTTTTTTAATAAACAAATAAACAGTAATGTTTTGTATTTTATTAAAATTAAAAGTAAACATTGTATCAGCATTACTTTATCGATTTGAAGGTACTTAATCTGTGTTTATCACATATATGATTTATTGTGTCAATATATAATATGCTTCGATTATAATACCATAGCTTTTTTTAGTCTATTTATAATAATAACTTAGCACATTTTTAATACATTTTAATACCAGACTGGGATATAATGCCAACGAAAACATGCTTAAATCTTCTCTGAATGGAAAAATAAATAACATATGGTGACAGCTATATGTGGTGTAGTAATTCATAACAGACAAATAGAATGACAGACAGTCATAAAAATATTCATATTATACATAAATATCGATTATTTGGTTTACTTAGGAATTCAAATGTAACACCTGTGATTCTGTGTGTTCTTCAACTCGTATTCAACTCGTAGAATCTTACTTATATTCTTACAACAAAATATTATTGATCGTATATAAAACAAATAAATACCTATGTTATTACAGATTTCAATTCGTTAAAAATGGTTTTCTATCAATAGTCTACTCATCAATGAAGACAAAACTCTTGGTATTAATATCCATTCAAACTATTGAAACTGTTATAGAGCTGACGATTCTTACCTTCTACATGTGATTATTTTCTCAGCCAAAGGGAAATTTGTAGGCCTCCATATTGAGAGAACTGTGACTTGGAGAGATCATGTTAGTAACGTCTCCACATCTTTAAGCAAAGCCCACTTTGCTATTCTCATATTATCAAAGATAACAAACATCAAAACACTTTTAATAGTCTACTATGCATATGTATTTTCTCACTTAACATATGGCGTCATTATATGGAGAAACTCAATTCACACTCATGCAATTTTTAAAATACAAAAAAAGAACATTCGTGAAGTTGCCAAGGTATCTCATAGATCCTCATTTAAACAGCATGTTTCTAAACTTAACATGTTACCATCCCTAAATCTAATGGTAGAACATCTATTTATCCTATCTATCAAAATTTATATCTGTTTGCTTAAAACAAAATCCAAATTTATTTCTTGACACGCCACGTGGGTACGCCACGGGAAATACCCATAATATAAATTTACCTTCACACAAGACGGCTTCTTTCCAGAAATCCCTAACTATATGGGAATAAAAATGTTCAATAAAATGCCACTATATTTTAAACAAGAAAAATCCGTCAAAAGTTCAAGACATTGCTCCGTAAGTTTTTAATGGTCACCTTATTTACTTTATTAATGAGTAACTAAACAGCTCTTAACAAAATTGTTTTTGCTGTGCATGTACAGACTCTTATTTATTAATTGATTTTATTTGTTTTAATTGTTGAATTTTACTGGTGAATTATCTTTTATTTTCATTGCCTTAGTTATAAGTATTTAAATGTAAATATAAGTGATTAGGATATAATTATACATTATATTTAAATAACAATATCACCTGTTTATTTAACTATTGTAAACTTTATGTAGCAATGAATATATGGAATTGAGTATTCAATGTATACATGATAGTTTACATTTTCCATGTATTATTAGTATTAAATGACAGGGCTGAAGTATATGAATGATAAAACATAATTCAATCATAACTAAGTTATTTAAAAATTATATGCACTTTAAAACATTTGTAGGTCTAATAGTTTTAAAGTCATTTATACCTATTATAGTTTTGTAATATGATTCTTATTAATTTGTTATCGAAAAAATAGTTGTAAAATACTGCCATGATATCATATAATACGATAACGTACCTACGAAAGGTTGTTCCAAATGGCTGTTGGTATCTGTTTCACCAAGTAATTGTGTTTTCCCTTAAATGAGTTTGGAAGTCAAATAATATTTAACTAACTCCAGAAACTTTCCAAAGCTATTTGTGCATGACTGCACTGCCTTTCTGTAGTATGAAGACAGCAACTTCAAACCTAGTAACTGATTATCATAGTTGATTTAATCAATGAATATATTTTAAACTTTCAATATTTAATATACGTGATAGTTAATGCTCTGCATTTGGTTACTATGTCATGGATAGTAATCAACGCCTAAAATAATTACCTAAATTAAACTTACTGTTAGAAATATTTTAAATTTTTTCTTTAAAAAAAGATACTCTGAAACTATGAACCATCCTTAGTAAAATGAATTTTAATTAATAATCTAGTATTAACAAAGTATGTTTTCACTCTAATAGTCTTACACTCACTACAGGTTTAATATTTCTTATTTAAAATCGTAAGGTGATTTTTTAGTTATCATTTCATATAATGGGTTAAAGTCTATGTTTTATTTTAATTTTAATCTCAAGATTGTCAAAGGTACTTGACAACTATTGAAGTTATTTATGTCAGCTGTTTTATCACGTATCAAAGGTCCACCTATCTGTCACCACTGACTTTCCAACTTTAACTATTGGGACGTTATGTTTCGGCCTTGCCTATGAACATTCTTTGGCCTGTAGTTTATTTACCTACAGCTATAACGAACCACAAAATAGTTTTATGGATCTGTTTAATTTACTAATGTTGTTGATATAAGAACTAAACTTATTGACTTTCATTTATCGCCACTTTTGGCAGTAACTCATCGCCCTAACAATGTGTAGACTTCGTAATCGAAAGGCCTCACGAATAAACTTTACAATTTATTGGAATGTTTGATTGCTTATATAGATTTTCAGTTTTTTTTCTCATTAATACTTATTTATATATTTTCTAGTAACATTGATACATATATATATATATATACAACAAGTTGTTGGATATTTGAATTGATTACTTTATAAGAGATTAAGTGTGAGAAGGAGGCATTTTGCCCTACATTTGTCTATAAGAAAGTATAGATATTGTGATGTAAATATCACCCATAGCTTCCTTATTTTATAAATAATAAAAAATCACAAAATATTTACATGATATTAAAACGTATTATTTGTATGATATTTACAATGATATTACACTATGAAAAATAAAAAATAAAGTGTGCATAAATCAGTATGCATTCATTATCTTCATAAATCAATTAAACATCTTTAAAGTAAAAGGCTTCAAAGGGTTATTTAAAATAGAGCATTAACACAGAAAACACATTATGACTACATTCAAATTCTCAAGGGAGAACATGCCTCTGGAGGAATATTTACTAACCATATTTGCTGGCCTGGATCACTCCCATCAATCTTTATTTGATAAGTTTACAAGATAAAGTTAGGTCAGTACAGCTTGACTTGGTTTTTGTATTTCATACAGAGACTAGATTGAACCTAACTTTACTAACAGTAGGATTTCTTGTGAAGCATGTAGGATTTATTGTGAAGCATGTAGGATTTATTGTGAAGCATGTAGGATTTATTGTGAAGCATGTAGGATTTACTGTGAAGCATGTAGGATTTATTGTGAAGCATGTAGAATTTATTGTGAAGCATTTAGAATTTATTGTAAAGCAAGTAGGATTTATTGTGAAGCATTTAGGATTTAGTGTGAAGCATTTAGGATTTAATGTGAAGCATGTATGATTTATTGTGAAGCATGTAGGATTTATTGTGATGCATGTAGGATTTAATGTGAAACATGTAGGATTTATTGTGAAGCATGTAGGATTTATTGTGAAGCATTTAGGATTTATTGTGAAGCATTTAGGATTTATTGTGAAGCATGTAGGATTTCTGTGAATGTTCATTGATAGTGAATTACAATAAACAAACCTACCGAACCCATAATTTATTAATAACTTTTAGTAGAACGGTCTATACTAAATCTCATGATGGAACATGATAAAGTTCTCCTTGTGCAAAATACATCCAATAACCCAGTTATTGATTATAAAAAGAGGCATGTTCTTTTTATAACCATACAAAAACTACTTAAAAATTATCTTTTAAGATTTGTTCTTATTTTTCTTTACCTTAAAAGGATTACGATTAAAAATATAGTTTACCAACATACATTTCATAAAAACGTCATAGTTTAGAAATCGGAATGTATGTACTGTATAGTTAAAACATATTTTACTAATTGTATTATAATAAGAACAAAAAGGAAAACATGTTTTGGTGATTGTCAACAGTAAACTTGTATGTGAGGCCATCTTGTATGAGGATGGTGAACTTGGTTTACTGAAACCAATCACCTAAGGAATAGTACATTTTAATAATTATATTGCAATGTTTACGTTATGATTCTTGTTAACCAAAAGAAATATTTTAAACCGTTCTCATTTAGAATTACAAGTTAATTGTTCGTTATTTTTAGAAAATAGGTAATTTTTTCTTTAATACATAGTTTTATTTCTTGTTTATCCCCCCAATTTATGCGTACATTTTGTTATGTGTATTTATTACCGTATATTACTTATGTTTAACTATTTTGTAAAAATTAAGGTGCGATGGATTGTCATGATCTGGCCTTTGACTTAAAAATTCCTATACAAATACAATACGAGATCTTCAAAGCTTTAATAGTATTATAAGAAAAACATGTTGAAATAGCAGATTACTAAGGAAGATACATTACATGGCTACCTAGTCACAGATGTGCCCAGATTTCTCGAGAAAACGATTTCAACATAAGATAAAAAAGAGTCTCTCTCCTTGTGATCGGATACTCTTTTTATCGTGTATTTATTTTACTGCGTAAGAATAAACAAATATAAAAGTATAACGATTGTCATAATCGTTATACTTTTATATTTGTTAACTAGAATAACAATGAATATGAATGTCATATTCATAATAATTATTGACACATACTATATAGAAAAATTAGGAGATAAATTTGTTCTTCACATCCTTATACTAGGTACAATCAGTGATTAGCGGAGCGTGTCAAGTTTGTTTTTTTTATTTAAAAGGGCAAGTAAGAATGGTTTAATTAGAGAATTATACAATGTTAAGGTGTTGTAGAAAATAAATATATTACCATAGTATTTTAACTGCAAAGCAAAGATTAAAACTTTAAATTAAGAGTATGAAGTGGATCAAACTATTCAGGTGTTGATATTAAAAAAACAACATCACATTCACCATGGAAAGTTTTAACTAATAATTTAACTTGATTTAAGGTAAATATGGCATTGCAAAGAGGCTTCACATCCTAGATATTTTCGACGACTATCATGGCTGGTTTCCAAAGATGCAGAAAACAGCATATAATTCTAGACTGTACTCACACTCAATCAGTTAAACCCCATTTATCAAGCGTTGCATGTTTAGGCCTGACACTTTAAGAGTCCAACTGGTCGGTATCATGGCGCGTGGATGAAAATGAAGGACCACTATTATTTGCAGTTCTAGCTCAACTTCCCGAAGGAGAAAACATTCGGAAACAAATTCAGCGTGAGTACCATCAAATCCAACCTCAATCGAATACATAGAAGAAATTCCAGATAGGTATCGAATAACTAGAAATGGATACAATTTTTTCTGATATCATGATTCGTACGAAGATGATAGTGGATAAAGTCTCTTGATGGCCCGATTATAAGGTTTTCATCAACTCAAAACTTAAGAAAACTTTTCCGATCAGAGATATGGTATGTCAACGGCACCTTCAGTGTAGCACCAACTCTTTTTTCCAACTCTTTGCCGTAATGGGGCTAGTGTCTGTACAAGGTGAAACTACTTACACAGCTTTACCCCTGGTATATGCGTCAATGCAAAATAAAAATCAGTCGTCTTATTTAAAAGTGATCGCCCCTCGTCCGTTATGACGGATTTTGAGCTGGCGATAATCAACGGAATACAGATTCATCTAGGTAATAATATAAAATTGAGTCTGTTTCATCTCTGCCAGAGGGTATACCAGTGCGTACAAGCTGAAGGGTTACAAGTTGATTACCTAAACCCAGATGATTACCTAAACCCATACGAGATGCCTCAAAAATGATGTGTGCTCTGACGATGTACTAGAAGTTTTTTTATTTATTTGCGAATCAAGCTCCCGAAAGTTTCGCAAATGTAGTAGATTACTTTGAGGTGACGTATATAAGAAGTCACGTAGCCAGAGGAGGAAGACGAGCAGTACCGGTTCGCTATGTAGCTGCTTTATGCCATTATACCTCAGTTCTGAAGGGAAATCAAGAACTAATAATGCCTCTGAAGGCTTCAGTTGTTAATGGGAAAGAAACATCTAAGTCTCTATGCTTTCATAGTTGAAGTACAACGAGAACAAGGAGGTACTGAAACAATGTTAAGCCAAATCGCCTTGGGACAGAGTGTACGAAGAATGCCAAGTAGCCATTACCAATCGTAGAATTTTCAATATGGTAATAATTACGAATTTTGTAAAGAAGATAGCACTGTACTTGAATATGTAAAAGATTTAAATTACCATTTCCACGTGTATACGTAAAACGTTATATAAAATAAAAATAATGCCTTTGTATATTTTTGGAACCAAAATTTTTTATATTTTATTATTGGCATTTTCATTAAGTGGCATTTAGGAGACCCGAATTAGTGTCTTATAATCATACTCCTTTGAATAGTTTACTTCATTTTAGATAGTTAAATGAAGTAACATGGCAAATGAGGGTCTAGTTTAGTATATATTTTCTTTGTTGTAATTGTTATTTATAATGCTGGGTCTCTTTATAAAATGATCTACTTTTTTTTTGGAAAAAAAGTAGATTGGTGCATTTTGAAGAGGATAGTATATTCCCCTTTGTGTAATAAAAGTGTTTTTCATTGATTGTACAGTTAATCTATAATATCTCTCTGGTTAATTTCTATAATATCTCCCTATGCTCGTAACTGTTCTTTCTATAACTCGTCTACTTAACGGACTGTTTTTATGGCAACACGCAACAAACTTGTTACTCGCACACCACCAATAACAGTTTATTTTACTTCACAATGAAGGATTACTTCTTTGCTTGAACACAACTTTATTAAATACATTTTTAAAAAAATCACTGCCAAGCATTCATCTTGTCCATTCCCTCAAACTATAACATTTAAATGGAATTTATAACGAAACAGCTACATTTTTGGGAATACTATTCGTGTATTGGGAGATGTTGTTTTTCTGTTGAAACATTCATTATCCTAATTTGATATCTTACATTTCATGCTCCCACAAAGACAATACACCTAAGTACTGGATCTCTAGTTTACAATGTTGTACTTTCGTTTCTGTATACCAATCACCAATATTACATTTACATAATTGATCATTGACATTGTAAACATATAACAGCTCTTCCATTTATTCCTCTCATTTCCCTTTGACCAAAATAATTGAGTAGAGGTAAAAGCAATGGATGGTAAATGTACAGTTTCTACCTTTGTGATAAGTGTTGGCATGAAAGTCTCTGACAACAACCACACATCTCACTTTATAAATGCAACTATATTTAATACATTCCAGATATTCAGGGTGGGGCTGCCTTTTTTTCTAAAATGGCAAGAGCAGTTCAATTTCTATTAATACAACAAGTATATATATGTGGACACGACTAAAAGTAACTCGCACGCCATACTAAATACTTCACCAATAATTAAACTTTACATCACTGACATTCAAGAAACCTCAACGAGAAACGAAATTTATAATATAAAACAACGTACAAATTCACTATAAAAACTATAAAACATTAATTTTGAGTACGTATAATCACTACCGATATTACGTTTAGAAAAACAAATTCGTATATTGTATTTTTAATTAAAATTAAATTATAAACAGTTGTTCGATCAATGCTGTATTTTTATAAGGTGACACAGCCCTTTGTGTTTAAAGGAAAACAAATCACAGACACATTACCCACATATTATTATGGTTATTTATTAATCACTGTATTATATATTGTAGTTATTACCGACGTTATGGAAACATTATTGAAATAAGTACAAGACAACATGAAATCTCAAATGTATATATCATTGGCCTGTAGTATGGTAATAAAATATTGAAAATAAAACAGTTGGTTTCTGTGAAAGATCAACTATACAGATTCCATAAAATATCGATGGCACTCGGTCGTCTGAGTCCACAAGGGAAGCCTTCAAGCAGACCGGATATTCGCAGGACGCAGCTGCTGTGGACCATTTGAAATAAATCCTCTCCATATAAAGCTGCCAAGAGTTTTAAAACAATATCAAAATAGCTACCAATACTATGCTCCTCTTCATTTTGCACTATCCCACTATCAACAGAATAAAAATGTCATCAAAGACTCGATTTGGTTTGCACCTAAACAATGACATGAATTAATTTATACAATAACTAAGGTTTTGTTAATTTAAATTTGTAATATTTTGTGGTAAAATACTGAAGTGTGTTTGTGCTGTAATTTAATGAATACTTAAGATATGTGTTTATGTAATTACATACGTTATGTAAGTTAAAAATACGTAATATTTACCGTACAATACTTTAAGCTATACAAATTAAGATCATCAAAAGTAGAGAGAGTAACTACCACTATCTCATTATATGGGAGGAAGGACGTTGGGGATTTGTTTATACTATCATCAGAATCATCAAAAGGTTTGGTAAGAAAAGCAACATTAATAACCGAACCAGTTCAATGACACTTGTTGTGATAAGGAAGTCATTATGTACTACTAACACTCACAAATGATCTTCCAATCGTCAAAGAATATTTTAAAACCTGGAAGCTGAATCCTAACCCATCAAAAACTGAAGTAGCATGATTCCACCTAAGTAATCGACTAGCTAATATAAAATTAAACGTCTTCCTAAATGGTGCAAAACTTCACCACAATGATCGTCCACATTACCTGGGAGTAACGTTAGATCGATCGCTGACGTTTAAAAATCATCTTCATAAAACAGTAACTACAATAAAAACCAGGGAAAATATACTACATCATATTGCTGGAACAACTTGGGGAGCCAACGCACACGTCCTGCGCACTACTGCTTTGTCACTGCTTTATTCATCTGCTGAATACTAGCAGATGAAGCTACATCTGCTTCCTTATGGCTAAATAGTGTACTCACTAAAGCGATTGATGTCCATATTAATATAACTATGAGAGTTATTTGTGGAATTCTCATGGCCACTTCACTACCTTGGCTCCCAATGCTGTGAAATAAAGCTCCATCAGAAATAATACGTCAGGAAGCACTACTTAAGGAATTCAAAAAGTTCCTGAAGTAGATTCAAAAACAATTCCACACCTTCCCATTACCCAGGACCTCCCACACTAGAACCCTCCTCCTTAAATATCGAAACCCACCTCTACGTACTGATTTCCAACTGAGCAGGTCAAATTTCTCGCTCAATACTAGCTGGGCCATAACGTAGAACAGTTTTGATGGACGTAATACAATCTTTATTAACGATCCGTCAATACCTGTAGGTGGGATGCACCTTCCTCGTAGGGAGTGGACATTGTTGAATCGGTTCCGAACTGGAGTGGGTAGATGTAACTACTGGAAATACAAATGGCGATTTACAGTACATCATTCTACTGTTAATCCAAACAATGGATCACATAGTTTCAGAGTGCCTTTTTCACTGTTTTACAGAGGGATTAGCTAGCATAAATAAAATCAGTGAGGCAGGTCTTAAGTGGCTTGACGGATTGGATATAGCCTGGATTTGGAATATTACTCAAATTTTAATTTCTAATAACATCTAGTAACTTTTGGAGTTTTTCCAAGTTAAACAGAGCTTTTATCTAATTTTTAATTTAAAAAACTGCTAGCTGACAAAAAAACATACGCTATACATATGTACTACTAAAATGTATCTGGTGAGCAACAGATTATTCACTAGTCTCAAGACATTCGTTGGCATGGCAGTCTGAACTATCTGATTAGAAGCAGGGTTGTCACTAGTCTAGGTTGGCGGTCTCAGTCTGAGTTATCTGGTGAACAGTAAGCTAGTCACTAGTCTCAAGACATTCGTTGGCATGGCAGTCTGAACTATCTGATTAGAAGCAGGGTTGTCACTAGTCTAGGTTGGTGGTCTCAGTCTGAGTTATCTGGTGAACAGTAGGCTAGTCACTAGTCTCAAGACATTCGTTGGCATGGCAGTCTGAACTATCTGATTAGAAGCAGGGTTGTCACTAGTCTAGGTTGGTGGTCTCAGTCTGAGTTATCTGGTGAACAGTAAGCTAGTCACTAGTCTCAAGACATTCGTTGGCATGGCAGTCTGAACTATCTGATTAGAAGCAGGGTTGTCACTAGTCTAGGTTGGCGGTCTCAGTCTGAGTTATCTGGTGAACAGTAGGCTAGTCACTAGTCTCAAGACATTCGTTGGCATGGCAGTCTGAACTATCTGATTAGAAGCAGGGTTGTCACTAGTCTAGGTTGGTGGTCTCAGTCTGAGTTATCTGGTGAACAGTAAGCTAGTCACTAGTCTCAAGACATTCGTTGGCATGGCAGTCTGAACTATCTGATTAGAAGCAGGGTTGTCACTAGTCTAGGTTGGCGGTCTCAGTCTGAGTTATCTGGTGAACAGTAGGCTAGTCACTAGTCTCAAGACATTCGTTGGCATGGCAGTCTGAACTATCTGATTAGAAGCAGGGTAGTCACTAGTCTAGGTTGGTGGTCTCAGTCTGAGTTATCTGGTGAACAGTAAGCTAGTCACTAGTCTCAAGACATTCGTTGGCATGGCAGTCTGAACTATCTGATTAGAAGCAGGGTTGTCACTAGTCTAGGTTGGTGGTCTCAGTCTGAGTTATCTGGTGAACAGTAGGCTAGTCACTAGTCTCAAGACATTCGTTGGCATGGCAGTCTGAACTATCTGATTAGAAGCAGGGTTGTCACTAGTCTAGGTTGGTGGTCTCAGTCTGAGTTATCTGGTGAACAGTAAGCTAGTCACTAGTCTCAAGACATTCGTTGGCATGGCAGTCTGAACTATCTGATTAGAAGCAGGGTTGTCACTAGTCTAGGTTGGCGGTCTCAGTCTGAGTTATCTGGTGAACAGTAAGCTAGTCACTAGTCTCAAGACATTCGTTGGCATGGCAGTCTGAACTATCTGATTAGAAGCAGGGTTGTCACTAGTCTAGGTTGGCGGTCTCAGTCTGAGTTATCTGGTGAACAGTAAGCTAGTCACTAGTCTCAAGACATTCGTTGGCATGGCAGTCTGAACTATCTGATTAGAAGCAGGGTTGTCACTAGTCTAGGTTGGCGGTCTCAGTCTGAGTTATCTGGTGAACAGTAAGCTAGTCACTAGTCTCAAGACATTCGTTGGCATGGCAGTCTGAACTATCTGATTAGAAGCAGGGTTGTCACTAGTCTAGGTTGGCGGTCTCAGTCTGAGTTATCTGGTGAACAGTAAGCTAGTCACTAGTCTCAAGACATTCGTTGGCATGGCAGTCTGAACTATCTGATTAGAAGCAGGGTTGTCACTAGTCTAGGTTGGCGGTCTCAGTCTGAGTTATCTGGTGAACAGTAAGCTAGTCACTAGTCTCAAGACATTCGTTGGCATGGCAGTCTGAACTATCTGATTAGAAGCAGGGTTGTCACTAGTCTAGGTTGGTGGTCTCAGTCTGAGTTATCTGGTGAACAGTAGGCTAGTCACTAGTCTCAAGACATTCGTTGCTTGGCAACAGTCATCAAAGATGTCTCAGTCTCAGTTATCTGATGAGCAGCAGAGTGTTCACTAAACTGAGGTGATTGTTGCTTGGCAACAGTCCTCGCAGATGTCTCAGTCTGAGTTATCTGATGGGCAGCAAAATAGCCACTAAAATGAGATGGTTGTTGCTTGGCAACAGTCCTCGCAGATGTCTCAGTCTGAGTTATCTGATGGGCAGCAGAGTAGTCACTAAACTGAGGTGGTTGTTGCTTGGCAACAGTCCTCGCAGATGTCTCAGTCTGAGTTATCTGATGGGCAGCAGAGTAGTTACTAAACTGAGGTGATTGTTGCTTGGCAACAGTCCTCGCAGATGTCTCAGCCTGAGTTATCTGATGGGCAGCAGAGTAGTTACTAAACTGAGGTGGTTGTTGCTTGGCAACAGTCCTCGCAGATGTCTCAGTCTGAGTTATCTGATGGGCAGCAGAGTAGTCATTAAACTGAGGTGGTTGTTGCTTGGCAACAGTCCTTGCAGATGTCTCAGTCTCAGTTATCTGATGGGCAGCAAAATAGCCACAAATAAGATGGTTGTTGCTTGGCAACAGTCCTCGCAGATGTCTAAGTTATCTGATGAGCAGCAGAGTAGTAACTAAACTGAGGTGGTTGTTGCTTGGCAACAGTCCTCGCAGATGTCTAAGTCTTAGTTATCTGATGAGCAGCAGAGTAGTAACTAAACTGAGGTGGTTGTTGCTTGGCAACAGTCCTCGCAGATGTCTAAGTCTGAGTTAACTGGTGAGCAGCAGGATAGTAACTAGTCTGAGGTAGTGGTTGCCTAGCAACAGCCCTTACAGATGTCAATCAGAGGGGTACATTGACTTGACCTGCAAGTAGATATGAAGGTCAGTAAAATAAATTCAATTTTATTTTATTGAAATTTGCATTTACAAGTAGATACAATTTTTTTAAATAGTGGAATGTGGCAATATATTACATGTAACATGCTATTCTCTAAGTTATAAATACTATGAACATTTATATTTTGTTCATATTGTTTGTTTGTAAATTTCGAACACGTTATTAAATTCTTTCTTAGTCTGCATATTACCTGTTTGACATTTATATGAATACCTCAGGCCTGAAGAAGGTATACGTGTATTTCGAATATCATTACTATAAAATTTGGACCTAATGTACTAATATAGAAAAAAATGTATTTTGTATGACGTTCACTCGTATTTCATTTATTTTTACAAATGGAGCTCTATTCTCACAATAGTCTATCTAAATTTTCTTCAAAGGATATTATAGTTTGTCTGTAAAAGCTTATGTTTCCAAAATTCTGCAAATCTTATATTGTAGCATTCTACTTCATAAACTAATTGACATTTCTTTGGTTTTTTTCTTGTCTTTTTGGTAATCCAATAGTTCTTTACAATATTTTTTACAATAACTCTGAATTTTATTATGAATATTAAGTAAGACAATTGAACACTAGATAAGTTTTTTAATGTAAAAACCACCACTACTATGGCTAATAGTGGTCAAAGTTTGTTTATTGAAAAAGCATATAGTTTTCATGTCAAGTATTTACATCTTAATTTGTTAAAACATAACCAAATGTAATAATTTAATATTTCCAGGAAAATATAGTTGAACCTCGCTGATCCAGAGATGCCGGAAACTCGGTAGGAAAACGCCAGAGATACCGATTAAAGTAGCTCTTTGGGACCTAATAAGGGTCTGAGAACGGTCGATAAAAGACTAACTGAAAAGTTCTTGTACCAAACTCATATATCTATTAGCCTTGCAATGTCGTAGTCGGTCGAGAATATATTCGACTTGTAATGAACAACATATTTCTCAGAGATCTTTTTAATAATTTCTTTGTAACGGAATACATTTAAGACATGGATTCCAATAAACTATTGTCACATCCATCTATCTGTTGATTATATTTCACAGAAGTGCACAGGGCTTTGACTTTG
>JAQJVL010002981.1:0-37500 GCA_035578905.1 Stictocephala bisonia | reverse complement strand
AAGAGGACGACCTCACTAAGTCCTGATAAACTGAGAACTGAAGAGCGACAATATAGTATAGCACGATGGCAGCACCAATGGGACGCTGCAGAGAGAGGCAGGTGGACGTACCGTCTTATACCGAAGATAGTAGGCTGGCTGAACCGAAATCATGGAGAGGTCAATTACTATCTCACACAGATGTTGTCGGGACACGGCTGCTTCCGAGCTTATCTTCACCGTTTCAAGCATGATGATTCCCCGGAGTGTCCGTCCTGTCCAGGAGTCGCGTTTTTTGAGTGTCCTCGTTTCAGCCAAGAACGTGAAAAGTTAGAAATGATCCTCAACAAGAGAATCAAACCAGAGACGATAGTAGAAGAAATGATATCAAGTGAAACTGCCTGGAATGCAACAAGTGCATTCGCTACGGAAGTACTTACAGAGTTGCGTTCCATAGAAAGAAGAAGAGTAAAAGCTAGAACTTAGAAGGAAGGTAGAAACAACACCTTAATCACCCGAAGGAATAGCGATAGCTAATTCCTCCCCCCGCGATGTAATGCCTAGACGGCGGTTTCCGTGGGGGATTAGAGGCCAGAAGACAGGAGTGGTTTTAGTGAGTATGGGCGCTAGTGTCAAGTTTAGTACGACACTGCGTCGAGTCTCACATATCCAGGCAAATAACTACTATAATCAATAACATCACCAATAATAACAACTATGGACCTCTGCCTGGAATGCGTAAATGTATTTCCACTTCTGTATAAATAAAAAAAAACACACACACACACACACACACACACACACACACACACACACACACACACACACACACACAGACACACACCCACACACACACACAGTTCCTTTGTCTTCTCCTTTGCTGAACTGATGAGAAGTCTCCCAGGCTTGTGATGCTACCATGCCTCGGAAACGTGACATGAATCAATGACCGGCGATCAACGACCGGCGGTGCACTGGTGGAACGACACCATCAGCGCACTCCGAAAAGAGTGTCTTAGGAAAAGTAGATTATCCCAGCGGGGCTATCGATGGCCTAACTCTGTAGTACTAAGGGCAGAGTACAAAAAAGCCCGTCGAGAACTGAATAAAGCCATCAAAGAGAGTAAAAGACGCTGCTGGAAGGAGTTCATCGAAGAGGTAGAAAAAGATCCATGGGGTAGGCCGTACAAGGTGGTCATGACCCATCTAAAATGCCAGCCAATGCCGTCTCCTACTTGCCCGCAGCTCCTTATGAAGATCGTTTTCAAACTGTTCCCTAGGCAACGCGAGTTCGCCTACTTATCAGCGCAGCTCAACTACGAAGACATCCCACCTGTCACGGAGGAGGAACTTATGGAGGCATGTAAACGCGTAGGAAATAATAAGGCGCCTGGTTTGGATGGAATCCCGAACATTGCATTAAAAACAGCTATTAAAGCAGTGCCAGCATTATTCTTAGAGACCTACGAGTCGTGCATCAAAGAAGGGATCTTTCCCAGAAGATGGAAGCAGCAGAGATTAGTACTACTCCCAAAGGGAAAAAAGCCACCGGATGAACCATCATCTTACCGCCCACTCTGTATGTTAGATACGGCAGGTAAAATATTGGAGCGCATAATTCATCAAAGGATAGAAGCTGTGGTCGATCCACTTCTAGCAGATAACCAATATGGATTCTGGAAAGGACGAGCAACTCTTGATGCAATCAACTTGGTCGTCAATACAGCCAAGGAGGCAATCGCCGGAAAAAGATGGAAAGGTGGTACGAAAAAGTATTGTTTGGTGGCTGCTTTGGACATCAAGACTGCTTTTAACTCCGCCAACTGGGACTGCACTATGTGAGCTCTCGAAGACAAAAAAGTACCAGAATACCTGCTTGGCATGGTGGCAAGCTACTTTTCGAATAGGGTGCTACAGTATGACACAAAAAATGGCCCGAAAGAGTACGATATCACTGGAGGAGTACCACAAGGTTCAGTTCTTGGACCACTTCTATGGAACATCATGTACGATGGACTCCTGAGAATCGCGTTACCATCAGAGGTCAAGTTAGTTGCATATGCCGATGATGTAGCTGTTGTGATAGTGGCGAAACATCTGGAGGAGATAAACCTGGCCTTCGATATCACATTTAGTCGGATTAACCAATGGATGGAGATGACGAACTTGGAGCTAGCCAAGCACAAGACTGAAGCTGTGCTCATTACCAGCAGACAGGCGGTAGAAACAATCAAGTTCGAGGTCGGAGAACAAGGGATCACATCACAACCATTTATCCGATACTTAGGAGTGATGCTTGATGCTCGACTTAATTTCAAACAGCAGGTCGACTATGTCAGTACCAAGGCGTCAGTAGTGAGAGCGAGCTTATCACGACTGATGCCTAACGTCGGAGGACCAAAGCAGAGCAGAAGGCTGCTGTTGTCATCGGTAGTCACATCGGTGCTCACATACGGAATATCCATTTGGGCCGACGCACTAGACACGCAGGAATCATGGAGAAAGGCGGACCCAGTTTATCGACAGAGTGCTCTGAGAGTAGCCAGCGCTTTCCGCACAATATCTGAGGAAGCAGTCTGTGTCATTTCTGGAATTCTCCCACTTAAAATCCTAGCCGAAGAACGACGGGCTCTGTAAAATCGAAAGAGGACGACCTCACTAAGTCCTGATAAACTGAGAACTGAAGAGCGACAATATAGTATAGCACGATGGCAGCACCAATGGGACGCTGCAGAGAGAGGCAGGTGGACGTACCGTCTTATACCGAAGATAGTAGGCTGGCTGAACCGAAATCATGGAGAGGTCAATTACTATCTCACACAGATGTTGTCGGGACACGGCTGCTTCCGAGCTTATCTTCACCGTTTCAAGCATGATGATTCCCCGGAGTGTCCGTCCTGTCCAGGAGTCGCGTTTTTTGAGTGTCCTCGTTTCAGCCAAGAACGTGAAAAGTTAGAAATGATCCTCAACAAGAGAATCAAACCAGAGACGATAGTAGAAGAAATGATATCAAGTGAAACTGCCTGGAATGCAACAAGTGCATTCGCTACGGAAGTACTTACAGAGTTGCGTTCCATAGAAAGAAGAAGAGTAAAAGCTAGAACTTAGAAGGAAGGTAGAAACAACACCTTAATCACCCGAAGGAATAGCGATAGCTAATTCCTCCCCCCGCGATGTAATGCCTAGACGGCGGTTTCCGTGGGGGATTAGAGGCCAGAAGACAGGAGTGGTTTTAGTGAGTATGGGCGCTAGTGTCAAGTTTAGTACGACACTGCGTCGAGTCTCACATATCCAGGCAAATAACTACTATAATCAATAACATCACCAATAATAACAACTATGGACCTCTGCCTGGAATGCGTAAATGTATTTCCACTTCTGTATAAATAAATAAACACACACACACACACACACACACACACACACACACACACACACACACACACACACACACACACACACACACACACACACACACACACACACACACACACACACACACACACACACACACACCCACACACACACACAGTTCCTTTGTCTTCTCCTTTGCTGAACTGATGAGAAGTCTCCCAGGCTTGTGATGCTACCATGCCTCGGAAACGTGACATGAATCAATGACCGGCGATCAACGACCGGCGGTGCACTGGTGGAACGACACCATCAGCGCACTCCGAAAAGAGTGTCTTAGGAAAAGTAGATTATCCCAGCGGGGCTATCGATGGCCTAACTCTGTAGTACTAAGGGCAGAGTACAAAAAAGCCCGTCGAGAACTGAATAAAGCCATCAAAGAGAGTAAAAGACGCTGCTGGAAGGAGTTCATCGAAGAGGTAGAAAAAGATCCATGGGGTAGGCCGTACAAGGTGGTCATGACCCATCTAAAATGCCAGCCAATGCCGTCTCCTACTTGCCCGCAGCTCCTTAAGAAGATCGTTTTCAAACTGTTCCCTAGGCAACGCGAGTTCGCCTACTTATCAGCGCAGCTCAACTACGAAGACATCCCACCTGTCACGGAGGAGGAACTTATGGAGGCATGTAAACGCGTAGGAAATAATAAGGCGCCTGGTTTGGATGGAATCCCGAACATTGCATTAAAAACAGCTATTAAAGCAGTGCCAGCATTATTCTTAGAGACCTACGAGTCGTGCATCAAAGAAGGGATCTTTCCCAGAAGATGGAAGCAGCAGAGATTAGTACTACTCCCAAAGGGAAAAAAGCCACCGGATGAACCATCATCTTACCGCCCACTCTGTATGTTAGATACGGCAGGTAAAATATTGGAGCGCATAATTCATCAAAGGATAGAAGCTGTGGTCGATCCACTTCTAGCAGATAACCAATATGGATTCCGGAAAGGACGAGCAACTCTTGATGCAATCAACTTGGTCGTCAATACAGCCAAGGAGGCAATCGCCGGAAAAAGATGGAAAGGTGGTACGAAAAAGTATTGTTTGGTGGCTGCTTTGGACATCAAGAATGCTTTTAACTCCGCCAACTGGGACTGCACTATGTGAGCTCTCGAAGACAAAAAAGTACCAGAATACCTGCTTGACATGGTGGCAAGCTACTTTTCGAATAGGGTGCTACAGTATGACACAAAAAATGGCCCGAAAGAGTACGATATCACTGGAGGAGTACCACAAGGTTCAGTTCTTGGACCACTTCTATGGAACATCATGTACGATGGACTCCTGAGAATCGCGTTACCATCAGAGGTCAAGTTAGTTGCATATGCCGATGATGTAGCTGTTGTGATAGTGGCGAAACATCTGGAGGAGATAAACCTGGCCTTCGATATCACATTTAGTCGGATTAACCAATGGATGGAGATGACGAACTTGGAGCTAGCCAAGCACAAGACTGAAGCTGTGCTCATTACCAGCAGACAGGCGGTAGAAACAATCAAGTTCGAGGTCGGAGAACAAGGGATCACATCACAACCATTTATCCGATACTTAGGAGTGATGCTTGATGCTCGACTTAATTTCAAACAGCAGGTCGACTATGTCAGTACCAAGGCGTCAGTAGTGAGAGCGAGCTTATCACGACTGATGCCTAACGTCGGAGGACCAAAGCAGAGCAGAAGGCTGCTGTTGTCATCGGTAGTCACATCGGTGCTCACATACGGAATATCCATTTGGGCCGACGCACTAGACACGCAGGAATCATGGAGAAAGGCGGACCCAGTTTATCGACAGAGTGCTCTGAGAGTAGCCAGCGCTTTCCGCACAATATCTGAGGAAGCAGTCTGTGTCATTTCTGGAATTCTCCCACTTAAAATCCTAGCCGAAGAACGACGGGCTCTGTACCATCGAAAGAGGACGACCTCACTAAGTCCTGATAAACTGAGAACTGAAGAGCGACAATATAGTATAGCACGATGGCAGCACCAATGGGACGCTGCAGAGAGAGGCAGGTGGACGTACCGTCTTATACCGAAGATAGTAGGCTGGCTGAACCGAAATCATGGAGAGGTCAATTACTATCTCACACAGATGTTGTCGGGACACGGCTGCTTCCGATCTTATCTTCACCGTTTCAAGCATGATGATTCCCCGGAGTGTCCGTCCTGTCCAGGAGTCGCGTTTTTTGAGTGTCCTCGTTTCAGCCAAGAACGTGAAAAGTTAGAAATGATCCTCAACAAGAGAATCAAACCAGAGACGATAGTAGAAGAAATGATATCAAGTGAAACTGCCTGGAATGCAACAAGTGCATTCGCTACGGAAGTACTTACAGAGTTGCGTTCCATAGAAAGAAGAAGAGCAAAAGCTAGAACTTAGAAGGAAGGTAGAAACAACACCTTAATCACCCGAAGGAATAGCGATAGCTAATTCCTCCCCCCGCGATGTAATGCCTAGACGGCGGTTTCCGTGGGGGATTAGAGGCCAGAAGACAGGAGTGGTTTTAGTGAGTATGGGCGCTAGTGTCAAGTTTAGTACGACACTGCGTCGAGTCTCACATATCCAGGCAAATAACTACTATAATCAATAACATCACCAATAATAACAACTATGGACCTCTGCCTGGAATGCGTAAATGTATTTCCACTTCTGTATAAATAAAAAAAAAAAAAAAAAAAAAAAAAACACATACACACACACACACACACACACACACACACACACACACACTGTACCAAGTAGCTACAGCCTGTAATGGCCTGATATATTGCAATGCCAACGGCCTCTATCCAAGATGAGGATAAAGTAAACGACCGCATCGAGACACACGCACGCACACACGCACGCACACACGCACACGCACACGCACACGTACACGTACACGCACACGCACACGCACACGCGCATACGCACACACACACATATATATATATATATATATATATATATATATATATATATATATATATATATATATATATATCATATAAAACCAAAGTTAAAATCAAACGTCAGTGTTTTCAATAAAATAATTTTGAAGGTATCTTTAATTGCTACTTGAACAAAAATTTTACGTTTAGATTAGTTTTAAACCTAATCTTTAAGACAAGTAAACTAATAAATTTACGTAAGGTTGGACGTGATATTATAATAGTATAATAGTCAACCCTTTAAATTTTAAAAAAATTCATAAATCAACAACATTATAAAAATTTAAGATAATTTTAAATAATAAAACTAATACTACAATGAAAACTCTGATTTACGAGGATCTGCTATAGGTTCGAAATACAAAGCAACAACTCCACACAAACATGGTTCAAACTGTTTTATGAGGATCTGCTATTGGTACGCAATACAAAGCAACAAGTCGACACAAACATGGTTCAAACTGTTTTATGAGGATCTGCTATTGGTACGCAATACAAAGCAACAAGTCGACACAAACATGGTTCAACTGTTTTACGAGGATCTGTTACAGGTACGCAATACAAAGCAACAAGTCGACACAAACATGGTTCAAACGGTTTTACAAGGATCTGCTATAGGTACGCAATACAAAGAAACAATTCGATACAAACATAGTTCAAACTGATTTACGAGGATCTGCTATAGGTAGGCAATACAAAGCAACAATTCGATACAAACATAGTTCAAACTGTTTTACAAGGATCTGTTATAGGTACGCAATACAAAGCAACAAGTCACCACAAACATAGTTCAAACTGATTTACAAGGATCTGCTATAAGTACGCAATACAAAGCAACAATTCGATACAAACATGGTTCAAACTATTTTACAAGGATCTGCTATAGGTATGCAATACAAAGCAACAAGTCGACACAAACATGGTTCAAACTTATTTACGAGGATCTGCTATAGGTACGCAATACAAAGCAACAATTCGATACAAACATAGTTCAAACGGTTTTACAAGGATCTGCTATAAGTACGCAATACAAAGCAACAATTCGATACAAACATAGTTCAAACTGATTTACGAGGATCTGTTATAAGTACGCAATACAAAGCAACAATTCGATAGAAACATCGTTCAAACTATTTTACGAGGATCTGCTATAGGTAGGCTATGCAATACAAAGCAACAAGTCGATACAAACATGGTTCGGACTGATTGGTTTCGTCTGGCTTAATTATTGGTTTCTGTTCTTACAAGATCGATTTTCTCAACACGCACCACTGAAGATCAGCCACGTACAAAAGCATGTTTGGATAGTACCTATTTATTTGCTGGTTTAGGTTAGGTTTACTTACTATTGCAGGTTACAAACCATAGTCTAACAAAATTAAAATATAATATAACGAACTAATTTTCAAAAATATTTTAGTTCAACGTTGTTTGATAAAAAATCGGAAATTTTAATATTAGTATTTAAAATTGCAAAACTATATCATAACATGTTCTATTTGAAATATATAAATACGTAATAAATTAATATATGATAAAAAATCAACCAATGTTAATGATAATAAGAAATTAATACTATGTATTGTATTGGTTCTCACTACTATGCACTTGGAATGTGATACAATAAACGTTTAAGATTTTGCACGTAATTTTAAAACTGTATTGTACAAATTGGCAGAGACAAATAAATATCTGCCCAATTTTTTTTCAAATAAAAATGTTTGAAATATAAAAAATAATTTATATATAGATTTGCTTATTCTACATGTTCTATTACTAGTCTATCGTTACGTATTTAGTTGAACAATTAGAAGATTAGTTTGATTCTAGAAGATATTAAATCTATTGATATAGCTCTATTCCATAAACGATAAAACTCGAATAAAAGGATGTATCAACGCAAATTCTACAGATTGGTATTTCGCCTAGACAAGGATTTTGGTTTAGCTAAATTATTGAAACTGTCAGTAACTAAGTATGGGTCGCTCCAGGAATATTATGTGGCGCAGATTCCAATTAAGCTATATTCCATTTAGTTGCCTTGGCTATTGGGCTTTTAATAAATGGTTCTTTTTAAAGAACAAAGACCTTATATAGTGACGATGAATACACTCGTCCATCTACACTTGATACATCTAACAATGAATACTAATAGTAACATATTGGCCAAAAAATAACACAAGGGTAGCTCTGTTTTTGTTATTATTACTTAGAAAGTGTTTAAAGGAGACTCTTTACTGGTAAATCTCCAAATCAAAGAGAAGTCTTCTACCCGAAGGCTTCTAATTAGACGGAATCTAAACAGATAGTTAACTTATCAAAGTCAAACCACCATCCTTTTGACAAACATCTACTTTACAAGCTGAATGAAATTTAAAAAAAAGCCAACTGGCACCTCTGGAAGTCTCCAGAAACTTCAAGTAGGATTAGTTAGACGAGGCGAGTTCCGCTGGACCAGCAGAGAAAGCAGCTGTCCTTTCCGGTATATTTCCGGAATTTCGTATGCATGTTGGTAGCAATGTGAAACAATAGCTTCAGTCTACAATAAAATACTAGCTACATATGATTTACCAAAATCATCTTAGCGTTCAAAATTAGTAACTGTTATGAAGTCTGGCAATGATCCCGATAGAGTGGAAAGTTATCGCAATATATATCTTCTTTGTGTTTGTTATAAGTTGCTGGAAAGACTCTTATACAAAATAGAATAGCACCTAATCTTCATTCTAATTAGGTTGGTTTTCGCCCTGGCCGAAGTTGTAACGACTAGATCCTGGCCCTGACATCATTTATAGAGAGTCGGTTTGAAAATAAGTAAAAACAATTTGGAGACTTTGTTGATCGTACACAGAATGCCTATGGCACAGAATGGGACAACGGATTTTTATTAAAGTTCTACCGTGTCCCTATTCCTTTCTTTTGCAACTGTTGGAGTCAATTCTTAGTGTTAGCCTAGTAAAATGTATCTCGATCAGGAGAACAGATATTTTAAACATCTGAAGGATGTTCTGTCACAGGGGACTGCACTTGCACCAATTATTTTAAACGTGCATACAACTGGTTTCCCAATAACCAAGTCTAGAACATTTATACATGCAGATGATATAGCTTTCGCTTATCAACACAAGTACTTCATAGCTACTGAAGAAACATTCACAAGTGATCTTGAAACCCTCGAATAATTTTTTAGAATCTAGAAGCTAGATACTAACCAATCAAAAACCAAAGTGACTAGTTCCACTTAAGTAAACTAAAGCTAATCGAAAATTAAATATCTTTCTTAATGGTGTAAAACTCCACCATAATTATCATCCACAGTACCTGGGAGTAACGTTAGATCGATAGCTGACGTTTAAAAGCCATTAAAACAACAGCAGCTAAAATTACAACGAGGGCAAATATCACTGCATCATATTGCTGGAACAACTTCGGAAGCCAACGCACTCGTACTTTGTTAAACTGCTTTGTTGTTTAACAACTATTGTTAAAAATATAAATGACCAACATTCAGCTGCTGAATAAAGTGTCCCCGAATGGCTAAATAGTGTAGACCTATTTACTAAATCGATTTATGTCAAACTTATTATAGGCAAGAGAGCTATTAGTGGCACTCTCATGACAACTTACTTTCCTTGGCTCCCAGTGCTGTGCAATATAGCTTCTCCAAAGATGCATATCACTACTCAAAGAATTCAACAAGATAACCTCCCCGTTAAACTGGATCTTCCACGTACAAACCGTTGGTGACAATTAATGGTAATTTTAAATGGATTTAAGTAATCAAAGTTTCCAACTATTTTATCTATTGATGAAAACTCCAAATGTTTGATTAATTTTATCGATTTTAAATTATAATTCCAATAATAAACTCCTCAAGAACCATGAATTAATGGTAATCATTTTAACAACTAGGGATACTTGAATATTATTATGAATTAATTAACCTATGGATACTCAGTTTTCTTCAATTAATAATTTGAGAGAGGAAATTAATTACATTCACCTTTTAAGTACTTATTTTTTTATGAGAATCTACGGAGTTCGAGTATACAAAAACTAGAACACGGATATTTTCTAGACAAAACCACTCTGGAAACCATCAAGAAATCGTCTTTCACAGGGCTCATAAAACAGTTTACAGTCGGCAAACAATCAGAGTCGGCTGTTTATGGACCGTAAAAAGACAACAGTTCGGTAATAATTTAGGATATATCTCGCATGATTACCTAAATTACCTAGTTGTAAATAATATACAAAGAAAAGATACTACACTTAATAAGTACGATGGAAAATAGGGAACCATCTCACCCCCATTGTATCCAGTGAAGCAATATGACAGTACTATTCCAACATTGAAAATAACGTTCCTTTTACAATATATTTATTCTACAATAAAAAATGAAATATATTTTAAGGATGTCAAATCGATTTATGTCAAACTTATTATAGGCAACTATTATTATTTGCCATTTAAAATTACCAATAATTGTCACCAACGGATTGTACGTGGAAGATCCAGTATAACGGGGAGGTTATCTTATTGAATTCTTTGAGTAGTGCCTCCTGCATCTCTGGAGGAGCTATATTATTATATACAACTATTAGTGGTACTCTCATGGCAACTTCACTTCCTTGGCTCCCAGTGCTGTGCAATATAGCCCCTCCAGAGGTGTCAGGAGGCACTACTCAAAGAATTCAATAAGATCTTGAATGTCACACACCTCTCCGTTGTACAGGATCTTCCACGTCCGAACGGTCGGTTACAATCTCGAAACCCACTTCTATGTACTACTTTTCAGTTCAGTAGAAGAACTCTTTTCAGCGTAAAACAGTTTTGATGGACAAAAGTGCCTTATTAACGATCAGTCAATACCTGTAAGCCTACGTGTGATGAACCTGCATGGACACCGTTCAATCGTTTCCGAACTGGCATAGGCAGATGTAACTTTTGGAAATATAAATGGGGATTGACATTATATGACAATTTTTAGATTAATAATTGGTAGCTGAAAAGAGACCATACCATTATATAGGCTAAATATACTAAGAAGTATAAAGACGGATGTGGGTGGCCTTTCAACAGACAATGAAAGAGGCAAAACAAATAGAATATTGATAAAAGAGTAATGTATCTTCCCCAGGTGACATAAAATATGAAATATCACCTCACCTGTCGTAGCAAGACTTGATGCTACTATAGCTGGTGTACTGCACACTAAGTCGGCTGCAATTTACAATAACGTCACTTCAGAACTATTGTTATAAGGCGTACATTACTGGAAAAAAATTATAAACTAAATAAAAATATATTATAAAACTAATTGTTACATGTGTGGCTATTCTTAGTTGACATTTTTGTATATTATTTAAGATCATAAGTTTAGTCCTTAATTAAAAAAACGAATACAAACTAATGCACAACGTAGACAATTTAATTTTCTACAAATATAATTTCCCTCATATTAATTACTATAAGAAAGTTTTCCGAATATATATTACTATAATATCTTATTGAATCATAGTAACGATTGTAATAATATCTTACTTATTATAACCTAGTTATCTTCTTCTTTGTTACCACATTGTTTTAAATAATATATTTGTTTAAACATATTTACATCAATATACATGAACAATTATTTATGTAAGTACATATATATATATTACTAACATATGAACAATAAAATCCGGTGATATTTTGTTGATTTCCTTTTTAACAATAATTGTTTGCCAATTTTGCTTACATTATCACTAAATAAAATATTTCGTCTCATTCTCAAAGTATCATTAGCCTTTATTGCTTATTAATTCAACCACTGGCACTATATTAAGGGTGTGGTTGGACTGACCTTCAGGGACTATAAGTGGTGTCAACTTTATAATTGACGTTCTTTAAGGGCTGGATTTATTTTGTTAGAAACATGTTCTGTTTTATTAAATATACAATCGATCATGGAACCGTTCCCTCAACCTCCCCTAAGTGTAATATCAGACTATCACCTGAATGAGTTCACTAATGAACGTTCAACTTACACATGTTGTTCACACATGAATCACTCATGAATAGAATAGAATATAGAATCACTCATAGTTTAAAATAGAAATAGTTTATGAATGGTTAAACATTATTTTGCAAAAAAACTTTACTATACATTATGAATTTGTATAGTAATTTCCTCCCCCAAACGAATGTTTTGTTTTTAAGAACGTTATCATTATAGCAGATCTACTTAACGAAATATTTAAGGACTGGGCCGTAATTTTAACGAAATTATTAGCAGTATTTAAGTCAAATGTAGTCTGTGTATATTTATTAAACCTTGTGACGAATGCATGATATGTTTCATTTGGTTTGGTGGCTAGCACTAAATTAGGTTAGGATGGGGTAGTGTAGGTTTAAGCACCTGAGATGCAAGGGGGGCCTTAAGCTGCCGAATCGTATTATTTAATATAATATATCCTCTGATGCATTTTTTTGAACCCCAAACTTGTTAGATAGTACTAGTACTACATGTGGGACCACATGCCACATCAGGTTGGTGTCAGACTAATCAACAAACTCCCTGAAGGATTTCCAATTAATAACCAAACTCAATATAAAACTCGACTTAGACACCTCTTGGTGTCTAAAGCGTTCTATTCTGTGGATGAGTTCATGATGAGTCGCTGGGAAGATTAAGATTAAATAGCAGGACAGGAAGGCAGTGTGATTGTGGCTGTATGAATGTTAAAAATATATGTATTTGAATGTGGAGTGAATGACAATTTGTTGTTTGGTTTTAGAATTTTAATACATTTTATATATTATACTTATATTATGTTGACGATTGCATGACATGTCAAAAATTGTTACTACGCAATAAAAAAGTTTATTTATTTATTTATTTAGTCTCCTTTTCCGTATTAACGTGTGGAACTGGAATTTCAATAAGAACTTCAATATAGAACTGGAATAATTATTCCAGTTCTATATTGAATAAATTCTTATAAACAACATTCTTATAAAATTATAATTTATAAGAATGTTGAAAGAATATTTTACATAAATGTTCCATTGTTTGAATTCAACCAGAGATGAATTACACTAGTAAAAAAACAATAAATTTCTATTAAATAGGTCATAAATCATATATTTTTATCTGCGTTCATTGTAACCAGTCATTTGTTATATGAAAAAGTCCCACAAATATTTTTATTAAAAGGTAGAATACGTTCATTAAACGCAATTAAATATCAGGAATATAAAGTGTCAACAATAGATAAAACTGTTCATATGTTGATTAAATGTTTTGGTTTTATAATTTCTGGTGAAAGTCAAAAATAAGATATCAATTACGTTTATTGTTTATTGTTATAGCACTTTGATTTCCTACAAAAAAAACCTACAGTATATTTTTTTAGCCTGTAAATAAGACAGTCTGCGAGGCCCACGAACGTGATGAGAAAGTGAGAGGTAGATGCCCACAGCGAGTCTCACAGACTTATGGCATTTATTGAAAGTAAACCTCACTGTATCGTATGGCAAACTTATTCATAAGTAGTTAATTCATACAGCTATTTGCAAAAAATGACAAAATGTAAATGAATATACTTAAAATCCAACGCCTTTATAACGTTTAAGGTTGTACCGACTTCTTTAATTACTTATAAGTGGAAATCACGTAGTATAATATATTTGCAAGGTCTAAAACACATTTTTAAATTAAATACATATTTACATGTAAATATTGTGTGTGTTAATAGTTCTATGAGGCTACAACTACATTATTAGATTATCAACGTATTTATTTTAAAGATTCAACAATATATAATAGTTTGTTTAAAAAATGAATTATTATGAATCTTATAGTCATTTAGACACACCATAAGGTATGTAAAAAAGGTTTTATTATAGGAAAAAATAAATAAAGAATAAGTTCAATTATAATTTAATATTTATGTTGTATTAAATACTATTTGCTATTTTATACATCATTAACCTTGTTAGTAATGTTACAATATATAATCATTACAAAAAGCTGAAATTTTAAGAAAATATAAGAGGGCAAAGAATGTATTAAAAAATAAAATTATAATTATCAAACAAACAACAATAAATGGAATTAGGCAACTTTAATAATATATACATAAACAATTTAAGACCATAAATACACAGAGAAATATATAATACTGGATGAAAGTTCTATGAAAGTAAAAGAAGTTTTGGTAAATTATTTTTATCAAATTAAATTTGACTCTATCATGCATAAAGTAATGCAAACTTACATAAACTATCATATTTTTTATTCATAAGTTAAAACAAGTCAGGTTAGAACTTTGAGAAATTGGAGATACATATTTCTAACAAGAAAGCTTTAAATAAGTTAAGAATGATAAAATAAGGTATATGACTTGTCTTAAAATATTACACATTCCACCTAAATTTACATTCTAAATGGTTACACTCTCATGGTAACTTAGCAGTGAATTGATATTAAATATACATTTACTGTTTAACAACTAGGTAACTTAAAAACGTTAATGTACAGTTACACAAGACAGGTACTGGACTAAGATTTCAAAGAAGGTTGTGTTTTTGGTAAAAGATAATAATGATCCTGCGTTTGAGAAACTCAATGAGATATGGACTGAACAGGTCAAACGAATTTTAAATATTACAGATGGATCATCATTTGTCTTTTAAAAAACGTAGATTGATAACAGTGGAACCAATGGAAAACAGACGAAATTCCAAGCACATCTAGATGCATTACTACAACTAATACCGGTGAAAATGAGGATGAAGATGATATGAACTCTTTTCAGCGTAAAACAGTTTTGATGGACAAAAGTGCCTTATTAATGATCAGTCAATACCTGTAAGCCTACGTGTGATGAACCTGCATGGACACCGTTCAATCGTTTCCGAACTGGCATAGGCAGATGTAACTTTTGGAAATATAAATAGGGATTGACATTATATGACAATTTTTAGATTAATAATTGGTAGCTGAAAAGAGACCATACCATTATATAGGCTAAATATACTAAGAAGTATAAAGACGGATGTGGGTGACCTTTCAACAGACAATGAAAGAGGCAAAACAAATAGAATATTGATAAAAGAGTAATGTATCTTCCCCAGGTGACATAAAATATGAAATATCACCTCACCTGTCGTAGCAAGACTTGATGCTACTATAGCTGGTGTACTGCACACTAAGTCGGCTGCAATTTACAATAACGTCACTTCAGAACTATTGTTATAAAGGCGTACATTACTGGAAAAAAATTATAAACTAAATAAAAATATATTATAAAACTAATTGTTACATGTGTGGCTATTCTTAGTTGACATTTTTGTATATTATTTAAGATCATAAGTTTAGTCCTTAAATAAAAAAACGAATACAAACTAATGCACAACGTAGACAATTTAATTTACTACAAAGATAATTTCCCTCATATTAATTATTATAAGAAAGTTTTCCGAATATATATTACTATAATATCTTATTGAATCATAGTAACGATTGTAATAATATCTTACTTATTATAACCTAGTTATCTTCTTCTTTGTTACCACATTGTTTTAAATAATATATTTGTTTGAATGAGTTCACTAATGAACGTTCAACTTACACATGTTGTTCATGTGACGTATGAATCACTCATGAATAGAATAGAATATAGAATCACTCATTGTTTAAAATAGAAATAGTTTATGAATAGTTAAACATTATTTTGCAAAAAAACTTTACTATACATTATGAATTTGTATAGTAATTTCCTCCCCCAAACGAATGTTTTGTTTTTAAGAACGTTATCATTATAGCAGATCTACTTAACGAAATATTTAAGGACTGGGCCGTAATTTTAACGAAATTATTAGCAGTATTTAAGTCAAATGTAGTCTGTGTATATTTATTAAACCTTGTGACGAATGCATGATATGTTTCATTTGGTTTGGTGGCTAGCACTAAATTAGGTTAGGATGGGGTAGTGTAGGTTTAAGCGCCTGAGATGCAAGGGGGGCCTTAAGCTGCCGAATCATATTATTTAATATAAGATATCCTCTGATGCATTTTTTTGAACCCCAAACTTGTTAGATAGTCTCCTTTTTCGTATTAACGTGTGGAACTGGAACTTCAATAAGAACTTCAATATAGAACTGGAATAATTTATAAGAATGTTGAAAGAATATTTTACATAAATGTTCCATTGTTTGATTCAACCAGAGATGAATTACACTAGTAAAAAAACAATAAATTTCTATTAAATAGGTCATAAATCATATATTTTTATCTGCGTTCATTGTAACCAGCCATTTGTTATATGAAAAAGTCCCACAAATATTTTTAATTAAAGGTAGAATACGTTCATTAAACGCAATTAAATATCAGGAATATAAAGAGTGTCAACAATAGATAAAACTGTGTTCATATGTTGATTAAATATTTTGGTTTTATAATTTCTGGTGAAAGTCAAAAATAAGATATCAATTACGTTTGTTGTTTATTGTTATAGCACTTTGATTTCCTACAAAAAAAACCTACAATATATTTGTTTAGCCTGTAACTAAGACAGTCTGCGAGGCCCACGGACGTGATGAGAGACGTGAGAAGTAGACGCCCACAGCGAGTCTCACAGACTTATGGCATTTATTGAAAGTAAACCTCACTGTATCGTATGGCAAACTTATTCATAAGTAGTTAATTTATACAGCTATTTGCAAAAAAATATCAAAATGTAAATGAATATACTTAAAATCCAATGCCTTTATAACGTTTAAGGTTGTACCGATTTCTTTAATTACTTATAAGTGGAAATTACGTAGTTTAATATATTTGCAAACTCTAAAACACCTTTTTACATTAAATACATTTTTACATGTAAATATTGTGTGTGTTTATAGTTCTTTGAGGCTAGTAATAATGGCAAAATCCTTAACATCATTTTATATTTTCACTATAAAAAATATTACCATTAGTAAAATAATAATATGGTTGTTTAAGATACTGACAGGGGTTTTTATATAAGTTTGAAGAATATAAATAAAGCTAAATAAAGACATTATTATTATTATAAAATGCTTTTCACATTTAATAGTCTAAAAATCGTTTTGGATGTAGTTTGTACGTTAAGGAATGTCGTATTTTATTGCCAATGTGTCTCAATAATATTATTACTTTAATTCAAACTAATATGAAAGCTCTCCCAAATATATATACAGTATAAGTAAACGTCACACAACACATATATATTACAACATAAGCACAAAATGCACAAATATATTACAATACAAGTACAAAATGCACAAATATTATGGAGAACGATTTCGGTGAACCACGCTCACCTTCCTCAGACCAGAGGGATTCACAAAAGAATGAAAGGAATTCCAAAAGAAGAAGAAAGAGATTCACATTTCTTTTGTGCATCCCTCTGGTCTGAGTAAGGTGAGCGTGGTTCAGCTAAATCTGTCACCATAATATTCGTACATTTTGTACTTGTATTTTAATATATTTATGCATTTGTGCTTGTATTGTAATATATTTGTGTTTTGTGACGTTTACTTGTAGTGTATATGTACCGATACGTATTATGCTCATTAAAAAACTATTTCAAATATATATGAAATGATATTCAAATATAAATATATCGAAACAAATGATCTTGAATAATATGCAAAAGTGTCAACTAAGAATACCACATATTATGTAACAATTAGTTTTTTAATATATTTTTTATTTATTTTATAATTTCGTCCAGTAATGTACGCCTTATAACAATAGTTCTGAAGTGACGTTATTGTAAATTGCAGCCTACTTAGTGTGCAGTACACCAGCTATAGTAGCATCAAGTCTTGCTACGACAGGTGAGGTGATATTTCATATTTTATGTCACCTGGGGAAGATACATTACTCTTTTAGCAATATTCTATTTGTTTTGCCTCTTTCATTGTCTGTTGAAAGGCAAAGAGACTACCCACATCCATATTTCAACTTCTTAGTATATATATAGCGTATGGTCTTTTGTCAGCAATCATTTATTAATCTAAAAATTGTCATAAAATGTCAATCCCTATTTATATTTCAAATAGTTACATCTGCCTACGCAAGTTCGGATACGATTCAACAGTATCCATGCCCTACGGGGAGGTACATCACACGTAGGCTTACAGGTATTGACGGAACGTTAATAAGGCACTTATTTGGTCCATAAAACTATTCCACGCTAAAATTTGATCTATTCAACTGAAAAGTAGTACAAAGAAGAGGGTTTCGAGAATGTAACCGACCGTTCGGACGTGGAAGATCCTGTACAACAGAGAGTTGTGGGACATTCAAGATCTTATTGAATTCTTTGAGTAGTGCCTCCTGACATCTCTGGAGGAGATATATTGCACAGCACCGGGAGCCAAGGAAGTGAAGTTGCCATGAGAGTGCCACTTATAGCTCTCTTGCCTATAATAAGTTTGACATTAATCGATTTGACATCCTTAAAATATATTTCATTTTTTATTGTAAAATAAATTTATTGTAAAAGGAACGTTATTTTCAATGTTGGAATAGTAATGTCATATTGCTTCACTGGATAAAATGGGGGTGAGATAGTTCCCTATTTTTCATCGTACTTATTAAGTGTAGTATTTTTTCTTTGTATATTATTTACAACTAGGTAATTTAGGTAATCATGCGATATATATCCTAAATTATTACCGAACTGTTGTCTTTTTACGGTCCATAAACAGCCGACTCTGATTGTTTGCCGACTGTAAACTGTTTTATGAGCCCTGTGAAAGACGATTTCTTGATGGTTTCCAGAGTGGTTTTGTCTATAAAATATCCGTGTACTAGTTTTTGTATACTCGAACTCCGTAGATTCTCATACAAAAATAAGTACTTAAAAGGTGAATGTAATTAATTTCCTCTCTCAAATTATTAATTAAAGAAAACTGAGTATCCTTAGGTTAATTAATTCATAACAATAGTCAAGTATCCCTAGTTGTTAAAATGATTACTATTAATTCATGGTTCTTGAGGAGTTTCTTATTGGAATTATAATTTAAAATCGATATAAATAATCAAACATTTGGAGTTTTCATCAATAGATTAAATAGTTGGAAACTTTGATTACTAAAAAAAATCTGATTTACATTTAAAATTACTATTAATTGTTTCTTGAGTATTTTGTTAGTATTTGATGATCAAAATTGCTTTATATTTTTTGTAAAGGAAAAAAATTAATAATAAGCAGTTTCTTCTTAGTAATAAACTACTTTACCTAAATAAATAGCAATTGCAAAGTGACATTTAAAAGAATATATTTTCAGAAAAGAAGAAGAGAAAAGAAAGAGCAATAAGCATTTGTCAATCAATAAGATTTCAGCGGTCAACTTTGTAAATGAATTCTACTAACCGTCCTGACTTCCTCGACCGTGACTTATTTTTTATAGCACTCTTAATTGTATAAATTCTTTTTAACACTTAACAATGAAATGTTAGTAATATGGACTTCCCTCCACAATCACAAATGTGTAGTCTTTCTGGAGTAATTATTTCATTTATTGTTATGTATTCAAAGTTTATCAAGTAGTTTTATTTAATAAATATGAGTTTTCTATCAAATGAGGTAAAATTTATCACCCTACTCGAGAAAGTAATTATTTATAATCAAACACTTCTGAGCTCTTAAATATACCATGGTACATACCTTATGACAAGAACTAGTATAAATTACAACCACTAAAGACTTATATTATTTATAATCTGTCAATTATTTTAATGCATAAATAATCTACTATGTATATTATAGTAATATTCACAATTTAAAATAACAATGTCTTATAGCAATAAACAAACAACCAACTAGAACTGAATATCAGGTATATAGGATTTTCAATTAACATTTATCCTTTAATAGTCTAATAATAGTATAAATTTCAAATTACCTTATTAATCACATAACAAGGTACAGTTTAGGTATAAAATATATCCTTCAGCAGAAGCTAATATTATAGCCCGAAGCCTCCATTTCCTCTGCCAGCTTTTACCTGCCATATATTGAACTTGCCATCAACATTGTCAATACATAGAAAATTTTAGAGGGAATATTTTTCTAAAATAGGTCACAGAATATTAAAGAGGAATGATATTGTCGATAAATATTACGTAGATTATTAGGATAAAATTATGGATTATTATGAGAAAAAACAGCTTATCTATTTTGATGTTATTATAAATAAATAATTAGTTAGTTAAATTTTATGTGCTATTGTTTATGACATATAATTTTATACAATCATTATGTGTCCGATATGGAAATAATATAATCGAACTTATATCATTTTATTTTGACTCAAATATTATACATGCGTAGACATACGACAGGACTACTATGGTTTGTCATTTTATCTGACTTTTCCATCGTATATTTTGTAATTTTTCACTAAATCTTTAATTTATTAGGTTTATATGTGTCATTAAAGTAACGTGGTGTCTTGATTTTCATATGACAATATTACGCAGATGTTGATGATGGAAAACTGCATCTTCATTTTGGCTTAATTTTAATTATTTTTTGCATTTTGTAAATCAATTAACTTTAATTGTATCTCCAGTGAAAACTGGAATAGTAGGCAATGTCTTCTTGTGAAGATTGTATAAGAAATCATTGCCTTTTTAATTTAACTGTGATTTATCCACCTTGATATCTCTATTTATTAGCTTGACTCACGTTATTAGTATTTCACCATAAGAATACAATCATAACTTGAGACACATGCGGCCTTTTTTATATAAAAATCATTCTATCATTCTTTTCCTTTTTACAGTACAACATTTTATGTTTATTTTAAGTATGTTTACTATGGGATTCTGTAAACATAAGTTTATATGCATTATACTATTGAAGTGAATGTTGTTCATATTTCCTGTTTACTTAATGTTACAATATTTTACTAAAGCGCCTCACGTTCGATTTATAATTAATCTTCACACGTTCAAGGTGATCTATATGTTTTATATACTTTTTTTATAAAAACAGCTTTTTTTGAATTAGTTTATTTTTAAAAATCATTTATTAGTTTAGTCAATCGAACAAATTTCGAATTAAATATTGAGTAAAATATTAAGTTACAAGGAACTGAAAACTTTAAGGGCTAAAAGCTCCTCCCCCAAAGAGGCATGCATTCTTTACGTTTCCAAGATAACAATTATATTTTAGTTCTAAACATATACACATTAATTTTGAAAATTGAGGGGGAAAGTTTTAAAAATTAATATTATACTACTCTATGACCAAATAGTTCCTTAAAACGGTTCAAAAATTCCTTATAAAATAATAAAGAAACATTTGTTTCGAATATATAAATTTCCAAGTTTCCACTCTGAAAATATGTTTTAAAGTAATATTTGTGACCATTTTAAATACTGAACATATAACTTATAATACAATTAATTTGTATGCCACTCAACATATCCTATTGAGTATATTTTCAGTGTGAAGATATAACTTCCATACTAAAATTAAAAATAATTGTGTGTAAATAGATAGGCTGGATGGTGATAGATATTAATATGATTTCTATAAGATGTTTTGATTATGTGTTGCTAGGTAACACAAACATTGTAGTACTGTGGTATTGCTGTATGTTACTGAAATAAAGTTACTAAGTTCATTATTTATAAATTATTTAATTACTACAGGATATGACAATGGTGACGAGTCAAATCATTCAGGACATTATAAGTATTCAAAATGTTGAAGAGAAACTAAATAAATCAAAACAACTTATGACCAAGACTAAATCCACTACATCAGAGTGTTGCATTAAGAAACTCGAAAACTTATATTCAACTTTTGGTCTTCCTACAATCTTATTTTCAGATAATGGATTACAATTTTATTCCCATGTGTTTCAACAATTTTTAAGTTGCGTGGAATAGTTCACAAAACTTGTTCTCCGTTCCAACCACACTCTAACGGGTAAGCAGAAAGATTCGCGTAGACCATAAAAAAAAATCACTCTTTGCAATTATGGACGAACAAGGCGATTATATTCAACGCGGATTATACGAAGATTCAACGGCTGGTTATGCAACTGAGGAATGTTCCAAATTCAACGAGTTCTTACAGTTTAATGTTTTTACGAAACATGAGGACACAAATTGATTTAATAATACCACTAAGGGGCAAATACAACGTTGATTCTGGCCCACCATTACGAAGAATATTTAAGGAGGGAGAGAGGGTTCAAGCTAGATGTTATACCAGAGGAAACCCTAAGTGGAAATTTGGTGTAATCATTGGAAAAGACATCCTTATATTTATTAAATTTGGATAATGGAGATATTTGGCGGAGAAATATCAACCAACTGTTAAGCTGAAAATTTAAGGGGGAGGAATTATAGATATTAGTTAACATATGTTTTCTATAAGTTGCTTTGATTATGTGTTGCTTGGTAACACAAAAATAGTATTACTGTGGGATTATGATATTGTTACTGAAGTAAAGCCACTAAGTTAAATATTTATTATTTATTTAATTACTACAAGATATGACAGATGGTTACAAATATTTTTACCAGTGATTATAAAGACAGTTTTGTAACTTATTCAGTTGTCACAAAATATCTAATATATTTGAATACGGCCACCAACAGTAGCGAAATAACAAAAGAGTTTGAGGAGAATTAATAGGGGCGTTTAAATTGATTCTCTGAGCCCCAAATGACCTCATTTGTTACCTTCGGGACTTGCTCATTGAATTTTGTTTGACAATTGTGATTCCCCTATTTAATTATCTTTTTATATTAGAACTTTTAAAATAATATATCTTTATTGTAAGTATAAACACAATGAGACACAATCATCAGCGTGTGAACTTACGCTATCAATGATTATTTCAAGTAAAATTGAATTATTGGTTATTGGTAGAAGGTCACAGTTAAAACCACAAGTCTTTGTTCTCTGAAGCACAGACTTAAAAGTTCTCTTAGTAATTGAAGAGTCGTAACATCAATCTGACCTTTTATTGTTATTTTCAATATGATAAATCAACAAATACTAATGTCTACTAGAACAGAGAAAATATCTATTGCACAAAAACAAATAAAAACAACCAGTTAAATGTTATTACTTCGAATAGTATTTTCACATAACATTTTATAATAACAAATAATTGTTATAATATAAAGCACATGTACAAACGGTTTAAGATGTATTCAATAATGTTTAAATTGACAGTAATTTAAACTATCAATTTCAATTATTTTGATAGTGATAGTGGAGTTAATCTATAAAAATGTATTAACATAATTTCGTTTTTGTTATTAGCTTTGGTAGGGCCTAGTATAAACGTTGTAAGTCACCATTTAATTTATTTGTTAGGTGACTTTTGCCTCATGTTTAATGTCAGATTAATTATGTATCACCATTGTATCTAGATAAGTTTGATATTTGTTTTTATCAATTTTTCCTTTTTATTTGTGTGATTTAGTCAGTTGATTTATTTACTTAAATTATTTATTTATTTAAACACATCATAAATTCTTTGATTTATCATGTGTTTGTTATATTTGATAAAATGCCTAGTACACGTGTAACCAGCCTCAAACATGGTCCAAGTTTTAGTATATTTTAACAATTTTATCGAACACTTACGGCCTTCGTCTATAATTCATATATTTAAATAGTTTGAATTATTACGATATATATATTATTTTCTAACTACTTTCAAGTTTTATGATTGTTACCTTTTGGTCCCATTAATTTTAAATAACCTAGTTACCAAGAAAATGGTACACAGGTAATTTTTTTATACAGTTATTGTTTTGTTAAAAGATTATTTATATATACTTAGGGTTCACATTTTCATTGGAAAACATGGTAAAGTTCTCTTGACGTTGTTTTGGTATGAAAATTCAAGTTGGAAATCAATAGATTATTCATCTAACAAAACCTTTTATTTTTTTCACTATAATTTGTTATTTAGTAGTTACAGAAATTTTAAACATATACTGATAAGTATTTTATAGAGATCAGTTACACTAAAACATAATATGATACTATTTAATACACACCCTTTTCTATAAAGAAAATAATAATTACAGCAGCCATATTTCTCTTATGTATTACTATTTAATATGTTACTTAAGTGTATAATTAAAATTGACTTAATAATATAAGACAATAACGAAAAATAACATAAATTAAGTGTTATGTCAGTTAAATTTAGCAATGAAACTAATAAATGATTCTATTCGATTAATCAAAGCCAATTTCAGAACCTATTTTTTAGCCAATTATGGTCTACACTGACTGTACATCTATGTATTATAGCTCTTCATGGAGTAATAGTATTAATGGATAGTTGTACAAACGAGAGTCACTTGTCACAGGAAATCGGTTTCCGAGAGTGAGTTATATAACCCTATTCAGCACGTGTTGGGCTGAGCAAGCGACATATTATATTTTGTACTAAAGTGCTTATTTATTATATTAAAGTGCTTGTAATAAGGTGGATCAGTCAAATCAGGATTTTGTATCATATAAGAAAGTTTATAAAACCATTTTCTTTTTCTTCTCAAGGCGGGTGCAAAGTAGCGCTGTATCATAGTTAGTGGTAGTTACCTAACATTTCACAATGAAAACCACTTAAACGGCCACTTTTTATAACCACTAGGGCTTATTATCGATCCACACAATAAGGAGCTTCTTCTTGTCAAACTGCAGTTTCGTAGTCTGTGTTAATCTCTAAATATACTGTTTACATACAAACTAAGTAATAAAGGCAGGTTTTGAAAAACGTTTTGCCATGTCTTATCAGCAGGCTATGACTCTATACAAATTACTTTTGACATTTTATTATTCAACACAAAAAAATTCTTGTCAAACTGCAGTTTCGTAGTCTGTGTTAATCTCTAAATATACTGTTTACATACATACTAAGTAATAAAGGCAGGTTTTGAAAAACGTTTTGCCATGTCTTATCAGCAGGCTATGACTCTATACAAATTACTTTTGACATTTTATTATTCAACACAAAAAAATTCTTCTCCAGTTTTGAAAGGGCGCAACGTAGGGCAATCATGTTAATTAGCCTAAGGTATAGTTTAAACTCAAGGTTGTCATCAGGTTCGGACATAATACACTTAAGCAGGCAATGAGTGTATCAAAATTAGTTCAAAATGTTCTGATTGTAATAAGTTTTTGTGGTCTAGAAAAATCAGTAAATCAACTTTTAAGGGGTGCAAAGTAGAGAAATTGTGCCTAAATCAGTAGAGTTTCAGGTTTTTGCCATTTTCAGCTATTTCGTATGAGCAGACAATTGCTTTATTCAAATCATTTTACAATGTTTCCTATTAAATTAAGTTTGTTCTTATAGATAAAAACGTGTTATAGTCTAAAACAATTAATAATTATCCATTTATAGAGCCCAAAGTAGGGAAACTAATTAATTGTGCCTGAATCAGTGGTTCTTCGTCATGCTTACACGTTCCTTAAGATTGGTATAATTCTGTAGACTCATTTTTTTTTCAGAAAATTTGTTTATTCTAGGTAAGATTTTATTCTCAAGAAAACAATATAAATGTACTTTTAGAGTGTGATAAGAAGTCGTACTGAGTAACACATTGTAATTGAGTATCTAGCCCTACCTAAGGCAGAAGGAGGCAAATAGTCATAGGACCAAAGTTGTACACCATTTTAAATATTTAGTAAAAACAATACTAATTAATCATTTGTTTTGCCATAACAGGAAAAATTGGAAAACTATGTTTTTGAAATTTAAAAATGTCCGCATTAAAATAGCTGCCTTCGGAACTTCACAGGAGTTTTCAAACTAGGTCTGTTACTGACCAATTTTATCACACTTTATTTATTTATTCGTAAGACACCGATCATCAAGATATGGGTGAATTTCGATTGAGAGTGATGAGTTTTGATGAGTGAATGTAGTCATGGTTACAAAATAACGCTGACTATTCCTTAGAAAGTCTCAATAATTAATAGCCCAAAGAAAAATAAACAGCCGGTGGCTATCAGTTGATCCCTTTTCAAATATGTTACGACTCTGATTGGAATCGAACTGAGAACAGTTAGATTATAAAGCTGGGATTTCACCAACTACGCTATCGACCAATTGCCCTGATCCAGGAATGCATCTCAATATAGGAAACTCTTTACGGTACATCAAATAACTTCTGTTTCACTATTTTTGTCTGCATCTATTTATACTATCAAACCACTATCAATTGTTTCTTGTCATTGCACTACTTCTAGTGGATGACAGTTCTTCAACTGTTAGTAATTCTGAGTTTTATGTTTTTGTTTGATAGAAAGAGTTAAACTAATTCATAATATTTCTCTTAAATAGATTCTATTCGATGTGCAATAACATACACTAAACATTTTACTAAATGTGGATTCATTTGAACATATCAATGGAAGTAATTGAATGTTTGAGTTATATTTGTTCAAACAAAACTATTCAATTGTCAAAGATCATTCGGTGTTTGATTACATAACTAGTTGTTCACTTCACTGGTACGCCTTATGTTGACTGTTCGGAGGTAATATTATTGACTGCTAACTGTTCAAAGTGTTCATCGCCGCTTTGAAAAACAGAAGTGATTCTCATACATATTTAATACCTTGAATATAGTTACATTGTTTACTATCGGTGTTTTAAACAAAAATTTATGATAAAAATCCTCTAAATAGCAGTGTACTAAAATTAATATTAGTATTAACACTGAGAGAAACAAATAGCATACATAAGGAAAGTCATGTGACACGGTGAAATCTTTTCCTTCTTCACTACATTAAGAAAATTGAAGTTTATCTCTTACGACCTTCTGTTTCCCTTGCGTGGTTAATTTCCACTCCATACTAACAACACACACACATTTTTTTTATATGTACAAGTACAAATACATTTACATTTTAATTTGTGTTATTACTAATAAGTAGTATACAACTCTTCAATACAACATGAAATAACAATTAGTTATGTTTAATATCGAAATATGGTGAAATTAAAAATCTATTTAGATTAAACTGTATGTGATATCTGAAAAAATCTATCAAATTTCGTTACTTCTATTCTATTTCACTTTAATGTATAATTTTGTTTTTATTATTATTTATCAAACAGCATTTACTATTATAATTCTGTAACATGATTATAGTATACAGTAAATCCTAAAAAACACAGATAAGTTCCCCTTATTGCAGTTAGAAAGATACATTTCATACATAATTGATTTGTTTGGATCGTAGCATAAGATTGTGATAAAGTTGTTTGAGCCGTAGAACAATATTGTGGTATATTTGTTTGGGTCATAGCACAATATTGTGGTATATTTGTTTGGATCGTAGCACAATATTGTGGTGTATTTGTTTGAATTGTAGCACAATATTGTGGTATATTTGTTTGGATCGTGGCACAATATTGTGGTATATTTGTTTGGATCGTGGCACGATATTGTGGTATATTTGTTTGGATCGTAGTACAATATTTCGGTATATTTGTTTGGGTCGTGGCACAATATTGTGGTATATTTGTTGGATCGTGGCAAGATACTGCGGTATATTTGTTTGGATAGTAGCACAACATTGTGGTATATTTGTTTGGATCGTAGCACAATATTGTGGTATATTTGTTTGGATCGTAGCACAATATTGTGGTATATTTGTTTGGATCGTGGCACGATACTGCGGTATATTTGTTTGGATAGTAGCACAACATTGTGGTATATTTGTTTGGATCGTAGCACAATATTGTGGAGTATTTGTTTACGCATACGCATATACTAGTAAATAATGTTGTTCTTGTACATTCATATCTTGTAAATGATTCTAATGACTCAAACTAAAAAACTCATCTTGTTTTATTTCAATCATCAACTTTACTGTTCTACCATGGCTTTTCTTTTCTCAAACTATACTTGATTGTTTGATAAAGTAAATGTTTGTATTACGATCGACAATCAAGTAGTCAAATAACTTGAAGCAAACACTTTGCAGTGAAACATCTTTATAAGATTTACCATCCAAACGATGTATTTACAGGTCTTGTGAACTTAATTATGTTTGGTTTAGTAACATTCTCATCAATTATTGTTGATATGTTGGCTCAGTGACTAAGGATTCGGACTGCGGATGGACTTGCCTCATTGAGCCAACTATTTGATTGTGCACCCATTTGTGGCAAACCGGATTTCTTCTGATATTTGTGGCATGATTTGAACTGGCCCCCTAATTATTGGTTAATTTATGACTTTAGGATCTGGAGGAAGTCGGACGGACTGCCACTTGCGGCCCAGACTTAATTGTTCTAATATATCTTGTTAACTGACTATATATTGAAACTCGTAAATATCAGATTGATGTATTTATGTATTAGTGTAGGAATAGTTAAAAAATATCTTAACATGATGGAAGGGAACTCCGTAACGTTGACGAATGAACTTTAAATACCTTTGTTTGGTAATATTTACCAAGATAATAATGTTTATCTTACATAGCTTGGAACTTACCCAACATTGGTTATGAGTTATAGTGGTTTGTGTTTTATAGTTATTTATTTTACAAGCCGATTACCGATAAAATGATAATCAGTAATGTTTATATTGCACCATATTAACATTAGTCAATATTAAATATCAGTGGTTACGTTAAAAATGTATTGGCAACAATGGTATATTCTGGTTGAGATGCATTGTTGGTTTAAGTTAAGGAATTATATTCCCATATGTATCGTAATGACAATTTGAAAGAGACCAAAACAAAGTGAGAGTATTTCTTAGTGTTTAATTACGGAAAACTACCCTTGGGTTAAACCAATGAAACAGAAACACCGATTTGGCCTGCGCATTTTTCAGAACACCACAGATGTAGGAATTTTTGAAAAAGAACACAATGAATATACTTGAACACTTAACGTTCGTTGATTTAAATTAAAATTTAAAAGAATTAAAATCTTTATGAAAATGAATAGAAAGGCGATAGTGACAAAAAATATTTTATTAACAATGAAACATATCCTATGATAAATATGTATTTTATAAAATAAATTATTAGGAGCGATGTAGGCCTACTTACATTATTTGTATTAGATCAAACCTATATTTAAAAGGAATTTTTTGGCTTGTAAGTAACGTAAGAAAGCAAAACAAAACGAGTGTTGTATTGTCCCGATATAATGTACTTGTATGTATGTGCATGTGGTAGCTGTAATGTATACTAATAAAATAGTTATCTACTGCCAGGGAAAAGTCGAACGCAATTATTAGGTTAATATTCAGAGGGCCGCAAGTGGCACATTCCTTGCAAGTAACAGCGGTCAACCTTTACCGATACAACAATAACACTGGATTACTTTATTAGGAGTGCCGCAAATGGTAGGATGCTGCAAATAGCATGGAACCAACGTTTGGTACTTCACTCGTTGAATAATGTTCACACACAGGTCTGCAAGCCCATGTGAATTGGTAAGTGAAGTTACAAACTTATCATAATAATCCATAGTTTTTTAAATAAATGACATGAAAACAATGCAAGTCTTCTTATTTCAAATATTTTAGAAAGATTTACTTTTGATCCAGTTTGCTACCTTATCTCTCAAAAGCACTGTACATTTATAGGCGGGCGCGTAGGTAATCAGCACTGAACGTGTATGGGTTGGTGGGTGGGTCGTTACCACTCAACGTATAAGTGTGTGGGTTGGTCATAAGCACTGAACATGTATTGGCGGGCGTGTGTGTCATTAGCACTGTATGTATGTGTATGGGTTGGTGACTGGGTCATTACCACTGAACGTATGGGTGGGCGGGTTTGAATTCGATACATCTCCCCCTCCTCACAGCTATTGCCTACACGTTCCGAAGTTTACAATCCAATCTCATCCCTTCCGATCTCATAAATGCATTGTCTTCCTGTGATTTGATTATAGCACCATATCCGTACTTTCATGTCAAATCGAGCCTTTCAACGGACTTCGAATGTTCTAAAGTAGAATTCAGGAAAACAATATTTCTAATTTAATCAATTTTGCTTACTATATAATGTGTGTTACAACGGTATTAATACACATAGTAACGTGTATGAAATACAAATTTAATATTCTCAGAATTGTCACCTTTATGGTTATTAGTTTTACTAATTAAAAATAAATGTTGTTGGTTTCAGATAACCTTTTTTCTGATCCGAAATTTAAAATGTTTTGTAATAATAATATTATTACAGGGGTTTTACCCCTAAACTTATGCCTTGGTAACTTAAAACATCCCTTTAGCATTGACCTTCCATCATTACCTCGTAAATCCTTGAACAATAGCTAAATTCTATACTCATACATTTTTTCCGACGCTAAGTTAAATATTAAAATCTTACTATCTTTAGACTCGGAGCCATTAGTCTTTGAAATAGTCCAAAGATGACAATATGGTTCTGTAGGGTAAGACTGCACCACCACTGATTGCATCCATGAAATTTAACTGTCCCATAGTTTCACCTATAATATAATTTGACTTTAACACCAGTACAAAAGATAATCTGGACGTACTGAATACTAATATTTCTTAAATGATTATTACGCTATATTGCATTACAGCTTGAATACATCTAAGGCTTCAAGAATCGTAAATATTCAGAGAAGGACGATACCTTTCCCAACACAAACGTCATAATTGTTGTCACTTTCAAAGTATAGTGTTTTCTTGTTTTAAAAACAAACTAAACCTCCTTCATAAACAATTAAATACAACACAAATACATTTAGTACTCAATAAAAGACATTTATTTTAAAATATGAATATATTAGTGCCATTTGTTAATCTAAAGGATCAAGTTCCATAAAGCATAATTTGAGATCATCATCATAACAATTTAAAGTAAATATTGTGTTGGCAATTATCTGACTTAAGTATTTCTATAGTAGTTTTTCTTTAGTTCTTGACGTTTGAAAGCTGAAGCGCCATTAGCTTGACTCCTCAGGCACGTTCTTGTGTCACGACACAGGCTTACCACTGTAATTAGGCAGATTTCGTCTAGGCTTTATCATTTGGAACTATACACATTTCATACTATCAGAAAGTACAATAATTATTTTTAAAAGTTCATAAATATGTAAAATATTCTAAATTAATTAATGACAGTATAAACATGTTTATAAAAATTATATATACTATATTTTTTGTCTTTTAACACCAGAAACATTTTTGACATAAGGTGTTATGAAACAACGGTCCAAACCCTTCAAGATACATTTCCTTGGACATCGCGGGATTTGAACCCGCGAACCTTGCGTTGGAGTCAGGAGTACTAACCTATTACGTTGTATCAACACAAACTATTGTACTACCATTTAATTATTTTCTATAATCTGCTTAAAACTGGATTTGGTATTTGATCATTGTAAAGTTAAATTTGTGTTAAAATGTACATAGAGAAATAATATTCGATTTGGTCTATTCAAAACTGTTCCATAATTATTGTAGGATTTTTCTAAAAGTAACTACATCAAAAGGAAAAATAACTATAGATTATATATTTAATTTATACGGTAAAACTAATATGACAGATAAGAGAGTGTTTCCAGACTTTTTTATTGATATTATATTTCTTTCTAAGCATAATCTATTACGTGTAAGCAGAGTTTATATTATTTGTACCTACGTATATCTACACTGTGAATACGTTGCATTTCAATCGCATATAGAATATATTTATCTGTATAAATGTTTAAACGCCCGAAAATTTTTACACGGCAACGTATATTTGCAAATGAAACTCCATATGTTATGTCCATATGAAATGTCACTGTACGTGTAAGGGAGGGTGGGTGGGTCAGTATCACTTTACATGATTAAGAGGGCGAGTGGGTCAATACCACTTTACGTGTATGGGCGGGTGGGTGGGTCAATATCAATGTACGTGTATGGGCGGGTGGGTGGGTCAATACCTAACCCACCCATTCACGCACTGTGGTAATGACCCACCCGCCCACCCATACACGTACAGTGGTAATGACCCGCCCGCTCACCCATTCACGCACTGTGGTAATGACCACAATACTACTGTACGTGTTTGGGTGGGCGGGTGGGACAATACCACTGTACGTGTATGGGTGGGCAGGTGGGTTAACACCACTGTACGTGTTTGGGTGTGCGGGTGGGTCAACACCACTGTACGTGTATGGGTGGGTAGGTGGGTCAATACTACTGTACGTGTATGGGTGGGCGGGTGGGTCAATACTACTGTATGTGTATGGGTGGGCGGGTGGATATTCCTTATAATTTTTAACTAGATATTATACTACAATTAAAATTCAGGTTTAAAAAGAAAAACTTAACTTTTATAAAGGCAGTATTGTTTTAATATAATATAAAATTACATGAAACTGTTATACTATAAAAGCGTTTTGTAAAGTCAATAAATAAATATCTATCTATTATATTACATACGATAGTAAATAATTTATATTATTGCTTGTACGTCCAAGTTATTGTCCCGATCACCGATACTCCTGGATCATTCATTCTAGATAAACAGTTTTATTTTTCTCAATAACATCCACATTTTACAATGCCCTAAGTTTTTACATTAAGATAAACAAACAATATCAAATATATTATTAAACCTAGAAATTAGGGTAATTCTGTTAACTTAAATATTTAGGTTGAACGTTGATTTTAATATCAATACAGACTGTAGAATAATTTAAAATAACTCCTAAACATGTGTCACTATAAATATGTATTTTACAATAATTGTTTCATAAATAATCCTTTAACTCTTTTTAATGTTTGAGTAGGATTAGAAAACTCTTACAAGTTAGGTATTCATCGAGAGCAAAAGTTTAACTTTACATTTAACTTTAAAGATGTAAAGACGCCACAAAGTTAAATCTTTTGGGGCAGAGTACAATTAAAACTATCTTAGTTAGAGTTACTAGGAGAAATTATTATGAGTTTACTAAGAGGTATCTTACAGAACTTTTAATTGCACGTTTGTAATTACCTCTGGTGACGCCCATTGATGCTGTAATTACCTCTGGTGACGCCCATTGATGCTGTAATTACCTCTGGCGACGCCCATTGATGCTGTAATTACCTCTGGCGACGCCATTGATGCTGTAATTACCTCTGGCGACACCCATTGATGCTATAATTACCTCTGGTGACGCCCGTTGATGCTGTAATTACCTCTGGTGATGCCCATTGATGTTGTAATTACCTCTGGTGATGCCCATTGATGTTGTAATTACCTCTGGTGACGCCCATTGCTGCTGTAATTACCTCTGGTGACGCCCATTGCTGCTGTAATTACCTCTGGTGATACCCATTGATGCTGTAATTACCTCTGGTGATGCCCATTGATGTTGTAATTACCTCTGGTGATGCCCATTGATGCTGTAATTACCTCTGGCGACACCCATTGATGCTATCATTACCTCTGGTGATGCCTACTGATCCTGTAATTACCTCTGGTGACGCCCATTGATGCTGTAATTACCTCTGGTGACGCCCATTGATGCTGTAATTACATCTGGTGACGCCAATTGATGCTGTAATTACCTCTGGTGACGCCAATTGATGCTGTAATTACTTCTGGTGACGCCCATTGATGCTGTAATTACATCTGGTGACGCCAATTGATGCTGTAATTATCTCTGGTGATGCCCATTGATGTTGTAATTACCTCTGGTGATGCCTACTGATCCTGTAATTACCTCTGGTGACGCCCATTGATGCTGTAATTACCTCTGGTGACGCCCATTGATGCTGTAATTACCTCTGGTGACGCCCATTGATGCTGTAATTACTTCTGGTGACGCCCATTGATGCTGTAATTGTTAGACTGATGAGAACTTTGCACCTTTATTACGGTTAGTGACTTTAATCTGCTACATGCTTGAGTCAAGGGAATATCCTATGTTCACTTATGGTCTGAGCTATCACGCAGATTGCCTTTTCACCACAAAGGGTTCTGTTTTCAATTTGTCCAAGGCCTCTCCAGTGAGTACACTTGAGTGACGCGGGCTTTACTCCACAGAGTCACTAAGCCCCCTCACGACAACCAAGAAATTGAACTCTGACAACAAACTCTGTTCTTTGGCTATGTTTATATAGATGAATAGGAGGAATTTATATAGTAAATGTCATCATTTTAATTCTAAAATTATCGTTTTATTTACCATATAATAAACTGCCTATAAATGAAGTCAAACAATCATAACGGTATAAATACATTTATTTATGAATACCTTCTGAATGTTTATATTTAAATGTGCGCACGTAATAATTCAATTACCTAATTATCTTATAGGTTATGACATAATGAGTTATTATATTCTATTTATAATGAAATGGGTGATAAAAGTATGTACCGGTAGTTAAAATTGAAAAGTTTGATGTATATGCTACCATTTTAAATTAATAATCATTCAAATATAATAATTAATTTAACTAAAACAACTAAAATTGTTTTAATTTTAATGATTTGGTTAGCATAACTGATGAATATGAATGCATGCGAAATTAAATGTTTGCAATTAACAAATGTGTTTTTTTTTAACCATCCAGATTCAACTTAAAAGTCTTATTATATAATATTTTATTATTCTTCATAACGTGTATGTCGAGATAATATTACTTTGATTTGTAATTTGTTCAAACTAGTTAAACGCGTACAGCACTTTGTCGAATAATTTTTCAAATTAGATTATATATTTCAATATTATTTCCAATTGCTGGAAAATGTTTTTAGAACTTTACTATGTGTAAAATAAAGGCGAGAATAATAAATTGAATATCGTCACAGTGGATCCTCTGAACAAACGATGATCAAAAAGTCACTCGTTCACCATGTATTCATTTACAGTGACAAGCTCTCTCCAATATCAAAGATATCGTTCCATATTCACTAAAATATTAAAAGTGAGAACTGTGTAATGGAAAAAAGTCGCTAAACTTAGAAAGACAACATTTATTTCTATGTTTTCGTGTATTTGTTATCTTTATGAATCCATTAAATGTACCTTTCTTTTCTTTTTCAGTTCTTTAATTTGAAATATGTTCTCAGAGAGCTAGTTATTTTTATGATAAATTTATAACAAAATTAGTCCTGACCTAGTTCAAGAATAACCTTTCGTAATACATCTTAATTACGTTCAATTTCTTTGGAGAATAGACAGCTATCTTTGGAGAGAGCTTTACTATTTTAGTACGAAAATACACAACGTATATAAAATCTCAAGTACATCTCAGATATATACCATGAACCTGTTTACAGTATTCAAAGAGATATATTTAGTTATTTAAACGTATTTTATTTTGTTTCAAAACATGGTTTGAGTGTTAAATCAGATAACATAACGAGATTATGTACATTTATGTTCAGTATAACTTCAACAAATTGTAAGTTATATTTAATTATAACCAGTTCCAGGATCAATGTCTGTACATTCACATTTAGGTTGTTCAACACGGGTCCCACAGCCCACTGGACGCCGACAAACACCGGTACTTGTTACCAGGCAACCACTCTGTAACACCTGCTACCACAGGCCGTGCTCTAAATGTAAGTTGTTTTGTCAATACAGATCACGTACAATTGTCTATTCTGACTAAGCAATTTCTGTTTCTGAAAGCACCAGTATACTAGACACAACTTAATCTTTTCTTGAAATTGAACTCCTTGTCAAAAGACAATTTCATTCTAATATTTCTACATGCAAGCGTCTATATATTTAAAAACATGATGGCTAATACTAAGGATAATAAAATTCACAATAAATTGTGTAACTTGTACAGATATATGTCATAAAATTCTTTAAATGAATAATAAGTTGATAACATAGTTGTGACTAAATTATCTTTCTTTGCCCATCTCTATAAATGAATAATAAGTTGATAACATAGTTGTGACTAAATTATCTTTCTTTGCCCATCTCTATAAATGAATAATAAGTTGATAACATAGTTGTGACTAAATTATCTTTCTTTGCCCATCTCTATAAATGAATAATAAGTTGATAACATAGTTGTGAATAAATTATCTTTCTTTGCCCATCTCTATAAATGAATGATAAGTTGATAACATAGTTGTGACTAAATTATCTTTCTTTGCCCATCTCTATAAATGAATAATAAGTTGATAACATAGTTGTGACTAAATTATCTTTCTTTGCCCGTCTCTATAAATGCTGAATGCAGTTTTTTATTTGACTTTACTTATCTACCTTGAAAGCTAGATATTAATTATATGTCCATTCGATAGAATTATATGTACATAATAATAATACATGAACATTAGTTACTTATAGAATATGTCGGCATTAGAGTTATTTAAATAACATTGTTTGCTTGTGTTTTACTCAATGAAAGCAAAGTAAAACACAAACAGATCTTCATTATTATTCATTATTCATCTCTAAGACGCCGATCGTAGAGATATGGGCGAATATGAGACATGAATGAGTGTGATGAGTGTAAATGAACGAGTGTAGTCATTGTACTATCTGAGTTTGATATAGCTCAGAAAGCACTATTTATTAATAGCCCAATAGCCAGGGCAACTAGGGGACCTACAGCTTTACGTGGAATCCGTACCACGTAGTGTTGGTCTGATTTTCAGCTAACTGACAAGTTTGACACTTACTTCTCTTCTCTACACAACACCGGAACCTTGACTACCATTCAACACGGACACTCCAGACTTCTCTAGTAGTGTCTAGAGAAGTCTGGAGTGACGTCGTGGAGTGCCTCGATCTTGACACAGCTTGTGAATTATTTTCTGATAAGATTAAATTAGCAATAGAAAAAGCCACTAAACCTAAAATAAATTCAACCAGACTGAAAAAACTGAAACCCTGGATTACTTTGGACATTATAAAACTGATTAGACAAAGAGATAAAATTAGTAAATTGGTTAAAAAAAATCCATTTAATCCTGAATATAGAATGCAATATCTTGATGTAAGAGCAAATATTAACCACCAAATAAAATCAGCTAAGACCAACTATTATAAAACCCAAATTGATAATTCGATAAGCAATCCAAAATTGTTTTGGAAAACCATTCGAGAAATTTCTGGTTTAGGGAAAGCAAAAAATAAAACAAATTTCAATAACATCATGGAGGGCAGCCTTTTGGAAACTGCGAATTCATTCAATCAATATTTTTCTCAAATCGGAAAGAATTGG
>JAQJVL010002980.1:59909-74465 GCA_035578905.1 Stictocephala bisonia | reverse complement strand
TCAAAGATCGCAAGATTTAAAATTAGAGATTGCAAGATTGAAACTCAAAGATCGCAAGATTGAAACTCAAAGATCGCAAGATTGAAACTCAAAAATAGCAAGATTGAACCAAAAAGATCGCAAGTTTAAAACTCAAAGATCGCAAGATTGAAACTTAGAGATTGCAAGATTGAAACTCAAAGATCGCAAGATTGAAACTCAAAGATCACAAGATTGAAACTCAAAGATAGCAAGATTGAACCACAAACATTGCAAGTTTAAAACTCAAAGATCGCAAAATTGAAAATCAGAGATGGCAAGATTGAAACTCAAAGATCGCAAGACTGAAACTCAAAGATCGCAAGATTTAAAATCAAAGATTGCATAATTGAAACTCAAAAATCGCAAGATTTAAACTAAAAGATAGCAAGATTGAAACTCAAAGATAGCAAGTTTGAAACTCAAAGATCGCATGATTGAAACTCAAAAATTGCAAGATTGAAACTCAAAGATCACAAGATTGAAATTTAAAGATCGCAAGATTGAAACTCAAAGATCGAATGATTGAAACTCAAAGATCGCAAGATTGAAACTCAAAGATCGCAAGATTGAAACTCAAAGATAGCAAGTTTGAAACTCAAAGATCGCAAGATTGAAACTCAAAGATCGCAAGATTGAAACTCAAAGATCGCAAAATTTAAACTCAAAGATCGCAAGATTGAAACTCAAAAATGGCAAGATTGAAACTCAAAGATTGCAAGATTCAAACTCAAAGATAGCAAGATTGAATCTCAAAGATTGCAAGATTGAAACTTAAAGATTGCAAGATTGAAACTCAAAGATCGCAAGATTAAAAATCAAAGATCGAACGATTGAAACTTAAAGATCGCAAGATTAAAACTCAAAGATCGAACGATTGAAACTCAAAGATCGCAAGAATGAAACCCAAAGATCGCAAGAATGAAACTAAAAGTTCGCAAGATTGAAACTCAAAGAATGCATGATTGAAACTTAAAGATCGCAAGATTGAAACTCAAAGATCGCAAGATTGAAACCAAAAGATCACAAGATTAAAACTCAAATATCGCAAGATTAAAACTCAAAGATCGCAAGATTGAAATTTAGAGATTGCAAGATTGAAACTCAAAGATCGCAAGATTGAAACTCAAAGATCGCAAGATTGAAACTCAAAGATGGCAAGATTGAAACTCAAAGATCGCAACTGAATAAAGATGCAATTAAATCAAAGATCAATAATAATGCAAGATTGAACAACGCAAGATTAACTAAAAGCAGATGAAACAAAAGAAGTGAAACTCAGACGCAGATGAACCAAATCGCAATGAACCAGATCCAGATAAATTAAAGATCCAATGAACTCAAAGATCGAAGATTGAAACTCAATCGAATTGATCAAGATGCAAGATTGACAATCGCAGTAAACTCAAAGTCGCAATTAACTCAAAAGAAGATTACTAAGATCGCAATAATAAGATGCAAGATTAACTCAAAATGCAGATAACTAAAGATGCAGATTAAACAAGTAGATTGAATCAAGATGCAAGATTGAATAACTAAAGATGCAATTGAACCAAATCAGTGAACTCAAGATGCAGATAATCAAGATCAAAGATAATTAAGATCGCAGATTGAACCAAAATGAGTGAACAAGATGCAGATTAAATCAAAATGCAGAGACTCAAGATCAATGAAACTAAGATGAAGATGAACTCAAATAATGAACTAAGATGCAAGATAAACTCAAATCGAGATTGAATCAAGATGCAAATTGAAATAAAATGCAATGAAACTCAAATGCAAGATTGAACTCAAAATGAGATTGAAACTCAAAATGCAATTAAATCAAGATCGCAATTAAACTCAAAATGAAGATTGAATAAGATGCAGTTGAAACTCAAGATCGCAAGATGAACTCAAAGATGCAAGATTGAAACTAAGATCAGATGAAACTCAAAGATCAAATTATCAAAGATGAAGATTGAAACTCAAAATCGCAGATTGAACTCAAGATCAGATTAAACTCAAGATGCAAGTGAAACCAAAGATGCAAGATTGAAACTCAAATGCAAGATTAACAAATTAATCAAATCGAAACTCAAAGATAAGATTGAACTCAAGATGCAAGATTAAACTTAAGATGCAGATGAAATCAAAGATCGCAAGATTAACTCAAAGATGAGATTGAAACTAAAATCGCAGATTGAAACTCAAAGAGCAGATTAATCAAGATCGCAAGATGAAACTCAAGATCGCAATGAACAAAGATCGCAATAACTAAAATCGCAAGATGAAACTCAAGATGCAGATTGAATCAAGATGCAGATTGAACTCAAGATCGCAGATTGAAACAAAGATCAAGATTAAACTCAAAATCGAGATTAACTCAAACGCAATTGAACCAAGATGCAAATAAACTCAGATCGCAAGATAATCAAAGATCGCAAGATTGAAATAAGATGCAAGATTAACCAAAGATCGCAATTAACTCAAAGATCGCAATTGAACTCAAAGATCCAGATGATGAAACTAAGATGCAAGATTAAATAAGATTGCAATTTAACTAAAGATGCAAGATGAAACTCAAGATGCAAGTTGAAATCAAGATGCAGATTAAACTCAAATCCAAGATTGAATCAATGCAAGATTGAAACAAGATGAGATTAACTCAAAATGCAAGATTGAACCAAAGATGCAAGATTGAAACTAAGATGCAATTAAATCAAAGATCCAGTGAATAAAAATCAAGATGAAATCAAAGATTGCAAGATTAAACTAAGATGCAAGATTAACTCAATGCAAGATTGAAATAAAGATGCAAGTTGAACTCAAAGATCGCAGTTAACTAAATCGAAGATTGAACTAAGATCGCAAGATTGAATCAAATGAAGATGAAACAGATCGAAGTAATCAGATGCAATTAACTCAAAGATGCAAGATTGAACTCAAGATCGCAAATGAAACTCAAAGATCGCAAATTAAATAAGATGCAATTAACTCAAAGATGCAAGTTGAACTCAAATGCAAGTGAACAAGATTGCAGATAAACTCAAATCAAGATACTCAAGATCAAGATTAAATTAAAGATGAAGATTGAAACTCAAGATCGCAAGATTAAATCAAGATCGAAGATTGAAATAAGATCAAGATTAAATCAAAGATCCGTTGAAACTCAAGATCGCAGATTGAATCAAATGCAAGATAAACTCAAAGATACAAGATTAATCAAGAAGCAAGTTGAAACTAAGATCAGATTGAAACTCAAAATGCAAGATTGAAACTCAAGATCCAGATTAATCAAGATGAGATTGAACAAGATCAAGTTAATCAAAGATCGAAATTGAAACTCAAAGATGCAGATTGAAATCAAGTCGAAGATAATAAAGAGCAAGATTGAAACTCAAAAAAGCAGATGAACCAAATGCAAGTTAAACTCAAGATCGCAGATTGAAATAGAGATAAGATAAATCAAAGATCCAAGATTGAAACTCAGATGAGATTGAAACTCAAGAGCAAGATTGAACCAAGATCGCAAGTTAACTCAAAATCGCAATTGAAACTCAAGATGGCAAGTTAAACTCAAAGATGCAAAATAATATTAATCAAAGATATGCAAGATTGAACCAAAGATGAGTTAACTCAAGATCCAGATTAAATAAAATGAAATCAAGAATTAAAATCAAAGATACAAGATTGAAATCAACGCAAGATTGAAACTCAAAGATCGCAAGATTGAAACTCAAAGATCGCAAGATTGAAACTCAAAGATCGCAAGATTGAAACTCAAAGATCGCAAGATTGAAACTCAAAGATCGCAAGATTGAAACTCAAAGATCGCAAGATTGAAACTCAAAGATCGCAAGATTGAAACTCAAAGATCGCAAGATTGAAACTCAAAGATGCAAGATTGAAACTCAAAGATCGCAAGATTGAAACTCAAAGATCGCAAGATTGAAACTCAAAGATCGCAAGATTGAAACTCAAAGATCGCAAGATTGAAACTCAAAGATCGCAAGATTGAAACTCAAAGATCGCAAGATTGAAACTCAAAGATCGCAAGATTGAAACTCAAAGATCGCAAGATTGAAACTCAAAGATCGCAAGATTGAAACTCAAAGATCGCAAGATTGAAACTCAAAGATCGCAAGATTGAAACTCAAAGATCGCAAGATTGAAACTCAAAGATAGCAAGATTGAAACTCAAAGATCGCAAGATTGAAACTCAAAGATCGCAAGATTGAAACTCAAAGATCGCAAGATTGAAACTCAAAGATCGCAAGATTGAAACTCAAAGATCGCAAGATTGAAACTCAAAGATCGCAAGATTGAAACTCAAAGATCGCAAGATTGAAACTCAAAGATCGCAAGATTGAAACTCAAAGATCGCAAGATAGAAACTCAAAGATGGCAAGATTAAAACTCAAAGATCGCAAGTTTGAAACTCAAAGATCGCAGAATGAAACTAAAAGATCGCAAGATTGAAACTCAAAGATTTTAAGATTGAAACTCAAAGATCGCAAGATTGAAACTTAAAGATCGCAAGATTGAAACTCAAAGATCGCAAGATTGAAACTCAAAGATCGCAAGATTGAAACTCAAAGATCGCAAGATTGAAACTCAAAGATCGCAAGATTGAAACTCAAAGATCGCAAGATTGAAACTCAAAGATCGCAAGATTGAAACTCAAAGATCGCAAGATTGAAACTCAAAGATCGCAAGATTGAAACTCAAAGATCGCAAGATTGAAACTCAAAGATCGCAAGATTGAAACTCAAAGATCGCAAGATTGAAACTCAAAGATCGCAAGATTGAAACTCAAAGATCGCAAGATTGAAACTCAAAGATCGCAAGATTGAAACTCAAAGATCGCAAGATTGAAACTCAAAGATCGCAAGATTGAAACTCAAAGATCGCAAGATTGAAACTCAAAGATCGCAAGATTGAAACTCAAAGATCGCAAGATTGAAACTCAAAGATCGCAAGATTGAAACTCAAAGATCGCAAGATTGAAACTCAAAGATCGCAAGATTGAAACTCAAAGATCGCAAGATTGAAACTCAAAGATCGCAAGATTGAAACTCAAAGATCGCAAGATTGAAACTCAAAGATCGCAAGATTGAAACTCAAAGATCGCAAGATTGAAACTCAAAGATCGCAAGATTGAAACTCAAAGATCGCAAGATTGAAACTCAAAGATCGCAAGATTGAAACTCAAAGATCGCAAGATTGAAACTCAAAGATCGCAAGATTGAAACTCAAAGATCGCAAGATTGAAACTCAAAGATCGCAAGATTGAAACTCAAAGATCGCAAGATTGAAACTCAAAGATCGCAAGATTGAAACTCAAAGATCGCAAGATTGAAACTCAAAGATCGCAAGATTGAAACTCAAAGATCGCAAGATTGAAACTCAAAGATCGCAAGATTGAAACTCAAAGATCGCAAGATTGAAACTCAAAGATCGCAAGATTGAAACTCAAAGATCGCAAGATTGAAACTCAAAGATCGCAAGATTGAAACTCAAAGATCGCAAGATTGAAACTCAAAGATCGCAAGATTGAAACTCAAAGATCGCAAGATTGAAACTCAAAGATCGCAAGATTGAAACTCAAAGATCGCAAGATTGAAACTCAAAGATCGCAAGATTGAAACTCAAAGATCGCAAGATTGAAACTCAAAGATCGCAAGATTGAAACTCAAAGATCGCAAGATTGAAACTCAAAGATCGCAAGATTGAAACTCAAAGATCGCAAGATTGAAACTCAAAGATCGCAAGATTGAAACTCAAAGATCGCAAGATTGAAACTCAAAGATCGCAAGATTGAAACTCAAAGATCGCAAGATTGAAACTCAAAGATCGCAAGATTGAAACTCAAAGATCGCAAGATTGAAACTCAAAGATCGCAAGATTGAAACTCAAAGATCGCAAGATTGAAACTCAAAGATCGCAAGATTGAAACTCAAAGATCGCAAGATTGAAACTCAAAGATCGCAAGATTGAAACTCAAAGATCGCAAGATTGAAACTCAAAGATCGCAAGATTGAAACTCAAAGATCGCAAGATTGAAACTCAAAGATCGCAAGATTGAAACTCAAAGATCGCAAGATTGAAACTCAAAGATCGCAAGATTGAAACTCAAAGATCGCAAGATTGAAACTCAAAGATCGCAAGATTGAAACTCAAAGATCGCAAGATTGAAACTCAAAGATCGCAAGATTGAAACTCAAAGATCGCAAATTGAAACTCAAAGATCGCAAGATTGAAACTCAAAAATGGCAAGATTGAAACTCAAAGATTGCAAGATTCAAACTCAAAGATAGCAAGATTGAATCTCAAAGATTGCAAGATTGAAACTTAAAGATTGCAAGATTGAAACTCAAAGATCGCAAGATTAAAACTCAAAGATCGAACGATTGAAACTTAAAGATCGCAAGATTAAAACTCAAAGATCGCAAGATTGAAACTCAAAGATCGCAAGATTGAAACTCAAAGATCGCAAGATTGAAACTCAAAGATCGCAAGATTGAAACTCAAAGATCGCAAGATTGAAACTCAAAGATCGCAAGATTGAAACTCAAAGATCGCAAGATTGAAACTCAAAGAATGCAAGATTGAAACTCAAAGATCGCAAGATTGAAACTCAAAGATCGCAAGATTGAAACTCAAAGATCGCAAGATTGAAACTCAAAGATCGCAAGATTGAAACTCAAAGATCGCAAGATTGAAAGTCAAAGATCGCAAGATTGAAACTCAAAGATCGCAAGATTGAAACTCAAAGATCGCAAGATTGAAACTCAAAGATCGCAAGATTGAAACTCAAAGATCGCAAGATTGAAACTCAAAGATCGCAAGATTGAAACTCAAAGATCGCAAGATTGAAACTCAAAGATCGCAAGATTGAAACTCAAAGATCGCAAGATTGAAACTCAAAGATCGCAAGATTGAAACTCAAAGATAGCAAGATTGAAACTCAAAGATCGCAAGATTGAAACTCAAAGATCGCAAGATTGAAACTCAAAGATCGCAAGATTGAAACTCAAAGATCGCAAGATTGAAACTCAAAGATCGCAAGATTGAAACTCAAAGATCGCAAGATTGAAACTCAAAGATCGCAAGATTGAAACTCAAAGATCGCAAGATTGAAACTCAAAGATCGCAAGATTGAAACTCAAAGATCGCAAGATTGAAACTCAAAGATCGCAAGATTGAAACTCAAAGATCGCAAGATTGAAACTCAAAGATCGCAAGATTGAAACTCAAAGATCGCAAGATTGAAACTCAAAGATCGCAAGATTGAAACTCAAAGATCGCAAGATTGAAACTCAAAGATCGCAAGATTGAAACTCAAAGATCGCAAGATTGAAACTCAAAGATCGCAAGATTGAAACTCAAAGATCGCAAGATTGAAACTCAAAGATCGCAAGATTGAAACTCAAAGATCGCAAGATTGAAACTCAAAGATCGCAAGATTGAAACTCAAAGATCGCAAGATTGAAACTCAAAGATAGCAAGATTGAAACTCAAAGATCGCAAGATTGAAACTCAAAGATCGCAAGATTGAAACTCAAAGATCGCAAGATTGAAACTCAAAGATCGCAAGATTGAAACTCAAAGATCGCAAGATTGAAACTCAAAGATCGCAAGATTGAAACTCAAAGATCGCAAGATTGAAACTCAAAGATCGCAAGATTGAAACTCAAAGATCGCAAGATTGAAACTCAAAGATCGCAAGATTGAAACTCAAAGATCGCAAGATTGAAACTCAAAGATCGCAAGATTGAAACTCAAAGATCGCAAGATTGAAACTCAAAGATCGCAAGATTGAAACTCAAAGATCGCAAGATTGAAACTCAAAGATCGCAAGATTGAAACTCAAAGATCGCAAGATTGAAACTCAAAGATCGCAAGATTGAAACTCAAAGATCACAAGATTAAAACTCAAAGATCGCAAGATTGAAACTCAAAGATCGCAAGATTGAAACTCAAAAATGGCAAGATTGAAACTCAAAGATTGCAAGATTCAAACTCAAAGATAGCAAGATTGAATCTCAAAGATTGCAAAATTTAAACTCAAAGATCGCAAGATTGAAACTCAAAAATGGCAAGATTGAAACTCAAAGATTGCAAGATTAAAACTCAAAGATAGCAAGATTGAATCTCAAAGATTGCAAGATTTAAACTTAAAGATTGCAAGATTGAAACTCAAAGATAGCAAGTTTGAAACACAAAGATCGCATGATTGAAACTCAAAAATCGCAAGATTGAAACTCAAAGATCACAAGATTGAAATTCAAAGATCGCAAGATTGAAACTCAAAGATCGAACGATTGAAACTCAAAGATTGTAAGATTGAAACTCAAAGATCGCTAGATTGAAACTCAAAGATCGCAAGATTGAAACTCAAAGATCGCAAGATTGAAACTCAAAGATCGTAAGATTGAAACTCAAAGATCGCAAAATTTAAACTCAAAGATCGCAAGATTGAAACTCAAAAATGGCAAGATTGAAACTCAAAGATCGCAAGATTGAAACTCAAAGATCACAAGATTGAAACTCAAAGATAGCAAGATTGAACCACAAAGATTGCAAGTTTAAAACTCAAAGATCGCAAAATTGAAACTCAGAGATGGCAAGATTGAAACTCAAAGATCGCAAGACTGAAACTCAAAGATCGCAAGATTAAAAATCAAAGATTGCAAGATTGAAACTCAAAAATCGCAAGATTTAAACTCAAAGATAGCAAGATTGAAACTCAAAGATAGCAAGTTTGAAACTCAAAGATCGCATGATTGAAACTCAAAAATTGCAAGATTGAAACTCAAAAATCACAAGATTGAAATCCAAAGATCGCAAGATTGAAACTCAAAGATCGAATGATTGAAACTCAAAGATCGCAAGATTGAAACTCAAAGATCGCAAGATTGAAACTCAAAGATCGCAAGATTGAAACTCAAAGATCGCAAGATTGAAACTCAAAGATCGCAAGATTGAAACTCAAAGATCGCAAAATTTAAACTCAAAGATCGCAAGATTGAAACTCAAAAATGGCAAGATTGAAACTCAAAGATTGCAAGATTCAAACTCAAAGATAGCAAGATTGAATCTCAAAGATTGCAAGATTGAAACTTAAAGATTGCAAGATTGAAACTCAAAGATCGCAAGTTTAAAAATCAAAGATCGAACGATTGAAACTTAAAGATCGCAAGATTAAAACTCAAAGATCGAACGATTGAAACTCAAGGATCGCAAGATTGAAACTCAAAGATCACAAGATTCAAACTCAAAGATCGCAAGATTGAAACTCAAAGATCGCAAGAATGAAACCCAAAGATCGCAAGAATGAAACTAAAAGTTCGCAAGATTGAAACTCAAAGAATGCATGATTGAAACTTAAAGATCGCAAGATTGAAACTCAAAGATCGCAAGATTGAAACCAAAAGATCACAAGATTAAAACTCAAATATCGCAAGATTAAAACTCAAAGATCGCAAGATTGAAATTTAGAGATTGCAAGATTGAAACTCAAAGATCGCAAGATTGAAACTCAAAGATCGCAAGATTGAAACTCAAAGATGGCAAGATTGAAACTCAAAGATCGCAAGACTGAAACTCAAAGATCGCAAGATTTAAAATCAAAGATTGCAAGATTGAAACTCAAAGATCGAACGATTGAAACTCAAAGATCGCAAGATTGAAACTCAAAGATATCAAGATTGAAACTCAAAGATCGCAAAATTGAAACTCAAAGATCGCAAGATTGAAACTCAAAAATGGCAAGATTGAAACTCAAAGATTGCAAGATTCAAACTCAAAGATAGCAAGATTGAATCTCAAAGATTGCAAAATTTAAACTCAAAGATCGCAAGATTGAAACTGAAAAATGGCAAGATTGAAACTCAAAGATTGCAAGATTCAAACTCAAAGATAGCAAGATTGAATCTCAAAGATTGCAAGATTGAAACTTAAAGATTGTAAGATTGAAACTCAAAGATAGCAAGTTTGAAACTCAAAGATCGCATGATTGAAACTCAAAAATCGCAAGATTGAAACTCAAAGATCACAAGATTGAAATTCAAAGATCGCAAGATTGAAACTCAAAGATCGAACGATTGAAACTCAAAGATCGCAAGATTGAAACTCAAAGATCGCAAGATTGAAACTCAAAGATCGCAAGATTGAAACTCAAAGATCGCAAGATTGAAACTCAAAAATCGTAAGATTGAAACTCAAAGATCGCAAAATTTAAACTCAAAGATCGCAAGATTGAGACTCAAAAATGGCAAGATTGAAACTCAAAGATTGCAAGATTCAAACTCAAAGATAGCAAGATTGAATTTCAAAGATTGCAAGATTGACACTTAAAGATTGCAAGATTGAAACTCAAAGATCGCAAGATTAAAACTCAAAGATTGAACGATTGAAACTTAAAGATCGCAAGATTAAAACTCAAAGATCGAACGATTGAAACTCAAGGATCGCAAGATTGAAACTCAAAGATCGCAAGATTCAAACTCAAAGATCGCAAGATTGAAACTCAAAGATCGCAAGAATGAAACCTAAAGATCGCAAGAATGAAACTAAAAGATCGCAAGATTGAAACTCAAAGAATGCAGGATTGAAACTCAAAGATCGCAAGATTGAAACTCAAAGATCGCAAGATTGAAACCAAAAGATCACAAGATTAAAACTCAAATATCGCATAATTAAAACTCAAAGATCGCAAGATTGAAATTTAGAGATTGCAAGATTGAAACTCAAAGATCGCAAGATTGAAACTCGAAGATAGCAAGATTGAACCACAAAGATCGCAAGTTTAAAACTCAAAGATCGCAAAATTGAAACTCAAAGATGGCAAGATTTAAACACAAAGATCGCAAGACTGAAACTCAAAGATCGCAAGATTGAAATTTAGAGATTGCAAGATTTAAACTCAAAGATAGCAAGATTGAAACTCAAAGATAGCAAGTTTGAAACTCAAAGATCACATGATTGAAACTCAAAAATCGCAAGATTGAAACTCAAAGATCACAAGATTAAAATTTAAAGATCGCAAGATTGAAACTCAAAGATCGAACGATTGAAACTCAAAGATCGCAAGATTGAAACTCAAAGATCGCAAGATTGAAACTCAAAGATCGCAAAATTTAAACTCAAAGATCGCAAGATTGAAACTCAAAGATTGCAAGATTCAAACTCAAAGATAGCAAGATTGAATCTCAAAGATTGCAAGATTGAAACTTAAAGATTGCAAGATTGAAACTCAAAGATCGCAAGATTAAAACTCAAAGATCGAACGATTGAAACTCAAAGATCGCAAGATTGAAACTCAAAAATCAAACGATTGAAACTTAAGGATCGCAAGATTGAAAATCAAAGATCGCAAGATTGAAACTCAAAGATCGCAAGATTGAAACTCAAAGATCGCAAGATTGAACCTCAAAGATCGCAAGATTGAAACTCAAAGATCGCGAAATTGAAACTCAAAGATCGCAAGATTGAAACTCAAAAATGGCAAGATTAAAACTCAAAGATTGCAAGATTCAAACTCAAAGATCGAATGATTGAAACTCAAAGATCGCAAGATTGAAACTCAAAGATCGCAAGATTGAAACTCAAAGATCGCAAGATTGAAACTCAAAGATCGCAAGATTGAAACTCAAAGATCGCAAGATTGAAACTCAAAGATCGCAAAATTTAAACTCAAAGATTGCAAGATTGAAACTCAAAAATGGCAAGATTGAAACTCAAAGATTGCAAGATTCAAACTCAAAGATAGCAAGATTGAATCTCAAAGATTGCAAGATTGAAACTTAAAGATTGCAAGATTGAAACTCAAAGATCGCAAGTTTAAAAATCAAAGATCGAACGATTGAAACTTAAAGATCGCAAGATTAAAACTCAAAGATCGAACGATTGAAACTCAAGGATCGCAAGATTGAAACTCAAAGATCACAAGATTCAAACTCAAAGATCGCAAGATTGAAACTCAAAGATAGCAAGATTGAAACCCAAAGATCGCAGGAATAAAACTAAAAGTTCGCAAGATTGAAACTCAAAGAATGCATGATTGAAACTTAAAGATCGCAAGATTGAAACTCAAAGATCGCAAGATTGAAACCAAAAGATCACAAGATTAAAACACAAATATCGCAAGATTAAAACTCAAAGATCGCAAGATTGAAATTTAGAGATTGCAAGATTGAAACTCAAAGATCGCAAGATTGAAACTCAAAGATCGCAAGATTGAAACTCAAAGATGGCAAGATTGAAACTCAAAGATCGCAAGACTGAAACTCAAAGATCGCAAGATTTAAAATCAAAGATTGCAAGATTGAAACTCAAAGATCGAACGATTGAAACTCAAAGATCGCAAGATTGAAACTCAAAGATCGCAAGATTGAAACTCAAAGATCGCAAGATTGAAACTCAAAGATCGCAAGATTGAAACTCAAAGATGGCAAGATTGAAACTCAAAGATCGCAAGATTGAAACTCAAAGATAGCAAGATTGAATCTCAAAGATCGCAAGATTGAAACTCAAAGATCGCAAGATTGAAACTCAAAGATCGCAAGATTGAAACTCAAAGATTGCAAGATTCAAACTCAAAGATAGCAAGATTGAATCTCAAAGATTGCAAGATTGAAACTCAAAGATTGCAAGATTGAAACTCAAAGATAGCAAGTTTGAAACTCAAAGATCGCAGGATTGAAACTCAAAAATCGCAAGATTGAAACTCAAAGATCACAAGATTGAAACTCAAAGATCGCAAGATTGAAACTCAAAGATCGAACGATTGAAACTCAAAGATCGCAAGATTGAAACTCAAAGATCGCAAGATTGAAACTCAAAGATCGCAAGATTGAAACTCAAAGATCGCAAGATTGAAACTCAAAGATCGCAAGATTGAAACTCAAAGATCGCGAAATTGAAACTCAAAGATCGCAAGATTGAAACTCAAAAATGGCAAGATTGAAACTCAAAGATTGCAAGATTCAAACTCAAAGATAGCAAGATTGAATCTCAAAGATTGCAAGATTGAAACTTAAAGATTGCAAGATTGAAACTTAAAGATCGCAAGATTAAAACTCAAAGATCGAACGATTGAAACTTAAAGATCACAAGATTAAAACTCAAAGATCGAACGATTGAAACTCAAGGATCGCAAGATTGAAACTCAAAGATCGCAAGATTTAAACTCAAAGATAGCAAGATTGAAACTCAAAGAAAGCAAGTTTGAAACTCAAAGATCGCATGATTGAAACTCAAAAATCGCAAGATTGAAACTCAAAGATCACAAGATTAAAATTCAAAGATCGCAAGACTGAAACTGAAAGATCGAACGATTGAAACTCAAAGATCGCAAGATTGAAACTCAAAGATCGCAAGATTGAAACTCAAAGATCGCAAGATTGAAACTCAAAGATCGCAAGATTGAACCACAAAGATCGCAAGTTTAAAACTCAAAGATCGCAAGATTGAAACTTAGAGATTGCAAGATTGAAACTCAAAGATCGCAAGATTGAAACTCTAAGATCGCAGGATTGAAACTCTAAGATAGCAAGATTGAACCACAAAGATCGCAAGTTTAAAACTCAAAGATCGCAAAATTGAAACTCAAAGATGGCAAGATTGAAACTCAAAGATCGCAAGACTGAAACTCAAAGATCGCAAGATTTAAAATCAAAGATTGCAAGATTGAAACTCAAAGATCGCAAGATTTAAACTCAAAGATAGCAAGATTGAAACTCAAAGATAGCAAGTTTGAAACTCAAAGATCGCATGATTGAAACTCAAAAATCGCAAGATTGAAACTCAAAGATCACAAGATTGAAATTCAAAGATCGCAAGATTGAAACTCAAAGATCGAACGATTGAAACTCAAAGATCGCAAGATTGAAACTCAAAGATCGCAAGATTGAAACTCAAATATCGCAAGATTGAAACTCAAAGATCGCAAGATTGAAACTCAAAGATCGCAAGATTGAAACTCAAAGATCGCAAAATTGAAACTCAAAGATCACAAGATTGAAACTCAAAAATGGCAAGATTGAAACTCAAAGATTGCAAGATTCAAACAAAAGATAGCAAGATTGAATCTCAAAGATTGCAAGATTGAAACTTAAAGATTGCAAGATTGAAACTCAAAGATCGCAAGATTAAAACTCAAAGATCGAACGATTGAAACTTAAAGATCGCAAGATTAAAACTCAAAGATCAAACGATTGAAACTCAAGGATCGCAAGATTGAAACTCAAAGATAGCAAGATTAAAACTCAAAGATCGCAAGATTGAAACTCAAAGATCGCAAGATTGAAACTCAAAGATCGCAAGATTGAAACTCAAAGATCGCAAGATTAAAACTCAAAGATCGCAAGATTGAAACTTAAAGATAGCAAGATTGAAACTCAAAAATCGCCAGATTGAAACTCAAAGATCGCAAGATTGAAACTCAAAGATCGTAAGATTGAAACTCAAAGATCACAAGATTGAAAATCAAAGATCGCAAGATTGAAACTCAAAGATCGCAAGATTAAAACTCGAAGATCGCAAGGAAATTCA
>JAQJVL010002980.1:0-55601 GCA_035578905.1 Stictocephala bisonia | reverse complement strand
CTATGTTTGAATTTCAATCTTGCGATCTTCGAGTTTCAATCTTGCGATCTTTGAGTTTCAATCTTGCGATCTTTGAGTTTCAATCTTGTGATCTTTGAGTTTCAATCTTGCGATCTTTGAGTTTCAATCTTGCGATCTTTGAGTTTCAATCTTGCGTTCTATTAGTTTCAAACTTGCTATCTTTGAGATTCAATCTTGCTATCTTTGAGTTTGAATCTTGCAATCTTTGAGTTTCAATCTTGCTATCTTTGAGTTTCAATCTTGCCATCTTTGAGTTTCTATCTTTCGATCTTTGAGTTTCAATCTTGCGATCTTTGAGTTTCAATATTGCATATTTTAAGTTTCAATCTTTCGATCTTTGAGTTAAAATCTTACTATCTTTGAGTTTGAATCTTGCAATCTTTGAGTTTCAATCTTGCCATTTTTGAGTTTCAATCTTGCGATCTTTGAGTTTCAATCTTGCAATCTTTGAGTTTCAATCTTGCGATCTTTGAGATTTAATCTTGCGATCTTTGAGTTTCAATCTTGCGATCTTTGAGTTTCAATCGTTCGATCTTTGAGTTTCAATCTTGCGATCTTTGAGTTTCAATCTTGCAATCTTTAAGATTCTATCTTGCGATCTTTGAGTTCAATCCTGCGATATTTTAGGTTTAATCTTGTGATCTTTGAGTTTCAATGTTGCATTCTTTGAGTTTCAATCTTGCGATCTTTTAGTTTCATTCTTGCGATCTTTGGGATTCATTCTTGCGATCTTTGAGTTTCAATCTTGCGATCTTTGAGTTTCAATCTTGCGATCTTTGAGTTTAATTCTTGCGATCTTTGAGTTTCAATCTTGCGATCTTTGAGTTTCAATCTTGCAATATTTGAGTTTTAATCTTGCGAATTGTGTTTAAATCTTGCCATCTTTGAGTTTTATTCTTGAGATCTTTGATTTTCAATCTTGCGATCTTTGAATTTCAATCTTGCCATCTATGAGTTTAAATCTTGCGATCTTTGAGTTTCAATCATGCGATCTTTGAGTTTCAATCTTGCGATCTTTTAGTTTCAAACTTGCTATGTTTGAATTTCAATCTTGCGATCTTCGAGTTTCAATCTTGCGATCTTTGAGTTTCAATCTTGCGATCTTTGAGTTTCAATCTTATGATCTTTGAGTTTCAATCTTGCGATCTTTGAGTTTTAATCTTGCAATCTTTGAGTTTCAATCTTGCGTTCTATTAGTTTCAAACTTGCTATCTTGAGATTCAATCTTGCTATCTTTGAGTTTGAATCTTGCAATCTTTGAGTTTCAATCTTGCTATCTTTGAGTTTCAATCTTGCGATCTTTTAGTTTCAAACTTGCTATGTTTGAATTTCAATCTTGCGATCTTCGAGTTTCAATCTTGCGATCTTTGAGTTTCAATCTTGCGATCTTTGAGTTTCAATCTTATGATCTTTGAGTTTCAATCTTGCGATCTTTGAGTTTCAATTTTGCGATCTTTGAGTTTCAATCATGCGATCTTTGAGTTTCAATCTTGCGATCTTTGAGTTTAATTCTTGCGATCTTTGAGTTTCAATCTTGCGATCTTTGAGTTTCAATCTTGCCATCTTTGAGTTTTAATCTTGCGAATTGAGTTTAAATCTTGCTATCTTTGAATTTTATTTTTGCGATCTTTGAGTTTCAATCTTGCGATCTTTGAATTTCAATCTTGCCATCTATGAGTTTAAATCTTGCGATCTTTGAGTTTCAATCATGCGATCTTTGAGTTTTAATCTTGCGATCTTTTAGTTTTAAACTTGCTATGTTTGAATTTCAATCTTGCGATCTTCGAGTTTCAATATTGCGACCTTTGAGTTTCAATCTTGCAATCTTTGAGTTTCAATCTTGCGATCTTTGAGTTTCAATCTTGCGATCTTTGAGATTTAATCTTGCGATCTTTGAGTTTCAATCTTGCGATCTTTGAGTTTCAATCTTGCCATCTTTGAGTTTTAATATTGCGAATTGAGTTTCAATCTTGCCATCTTTTAGTTTCAAACTTGCTATCTTTGAGATTCAATCTTGCTACCTTTGAGTTTAAATATTGCAATCTTTGAGTTTCAATCTTGCCATTTTTGAGTTTCAATCTTGCGATCTTTGAGTATCAATTTTGCTATCTTTGAGTTTCAATCTTGCGATCTTTGAGTTTTAATCTTGCGATCTTTGAGTTTCAATCGTTCGATCTTTGAGTTTCAATCTTGCGATCTTTGAATTTCAATCTTGTGATCTTTGAGTTTCAATCTTGCGATTTTTGAGTTTTAATCATACGATCTTTGAGTTTCAAACTTGCTATCTTTGAGTCTCAATCTTGCTATCTTTGAGTTTAAATCTTGCGATCTTTGAGTTTCAATCTTGCAATCTTTGATTTTAAATCTTGCGATCTTTGAGTTTCATTTTTGCGATCTTTGAGTATCAATCTTGCCATCTTTGAGTTTCAATTTTGCGATCTTTGAGTTTTAAACTTGCGATCTTTGTGGTTCAATCTTGCTATCTTTGAGTTTCAATCTTGCGATCTTTGAGTTTCAATTTTGCGATCTTTGAGTTTTAATCTTGCAATCTCTAAGTTTTAATCTTGCGATCTTTGAGTTTTAATCTTGCGATATTTGAGTTTTAATCTTGTGATCTTTTGGTTTCAATCTTGCGATCTTTGAGTTTCAATCTTGCGATCTTTGAGTTTCAATCCTGCATTCTTTGAGTTTCAATCCTTCGATCTTCGAAATTCAATCTTGAGATCTTTGGGTCTCATTCTTGCGTTCTTTGATTTTCAATCTTGCGATCTTTTAGTTTCAATCTTGAGATCTTTGAGTTTCAATCTTGCTATTTTTTAGTTTAAATCTTGCCATCTTTGAGTTTCAATCTTGCGATCTTTTGAGTTTTAATCTTGTGATCTTTGAGTTTCAATCTTGCGATCTTTGAATTTCAATCTTGCCAAGTATGAGTTTAAATCTTGCGATCTTTAAGTTTCAATCATGCGATCTTTGAGTTTCAATCTTGCGATCTTTTAGTTTCAAACTTGCTATGTTTGAATTTCAATCTTGCGATCTTCGAGTTTCAATCTTGCGATCTTTGAGTTTCAATCTTGCGATCTTTGAGTTTCAATCTTGTGATCTTTGAGTTTCAATCTTGCGATCTTTGAGTTTCAATCTTGCGATCTTTGAGTTTCAATCTTGCGATCTTTGAGTTTCAATCTTGCTATCTTTGAGTTTCAATCTTGCGATCTTTGAGTTTCAATCTTGCAATCTTTGAGTTTCAATCTTGCTATCTTTGAGTTTCAATCTTGCCATCTTTGAGTTTCTATCTTGCGATCTTTGAGTTTCAATCTTGTGATCTTTGAGTTTCAATCTTGCATATTTTGAGTTTCAATCTTGCGATCTTTGAGTTTCAATCTTGCTATCTTTGAGTTTCAATCTTGCGATCTTTGAGTTTCAATCTTGCTATTTTTGAGTTTCAATCTTGCGATCTTTGAGTTTCAATCTTGCGATCTTTGAGTTTCAATCTTGCGATCTTTGAGTTTCAATCTTGCGATCTTTGAGTTTCAATCTTGCGATCTTTGAGTTTCAATCTTGCGATCTTTGAGTTTCAATCTTGCGATCTTTGAGTTTCAATCTTGCAATCTTTAAGATTCTATCTTGCGATCTTTGAGTTCAATCCTGCGATATTTTAGGTTTAATCTTGCGATCTTTGAATTTCAATCTTGCCAAGTATGAGTTTAAATCTTGCGATCTTTAAGTTTCAATCATGCGATCTTTGAGTTTCAATCTTGCGATCTTTTAGTTTCAAACTTGCTATGTTTGAATTTCAATCTTGCGATCTTCGAGTTTCAATCTTGCGATCTTTGAGTTTCAATCTTGCGATCTTTGAGTTTCAATCTTGTGATCTTTGAGTTTCAATCTTGCGATCTTTGAGTTTCAATCTTGCGATCTTTGAGTTTCAATCTTGCGTTCTATTAGTTTCAAACTTGCTATCTTTGAGATTCAATCTTGCTATCTTTGAGTTTGAATCTTGCAATCTTTGAGTTTCAATCTTGCTATCTTTGAGTTTCAATCTTGCCATCTTTGAGTTTCTATCTTTCGATCTTTGAGTTTCAATCTTGCGATCTTTGAGTTTCAATATTGCATCTTTGAGTTTCAATCTTGCGATCTTTGAGTTCAATCTTGCGATCTTTGAGTTTCAATCTTGCGATCTTTGAGTTTCAATCTTGCCATCTTTGAGTTTCAATCTTGCGATCTTTGAGTTTCAATCTTGCGATCTTTGAGTTTCAATCTTGCGATCTTTGAGATTCATTCTTGCGATCTTTGAGTTTCAATCTTGCGATCTTTGAGTTTGAATCTTGCGATCTTTGAGTTTCAATCTTGCGATCTTTGAGGTTCAATCTTGCTATCTTTGAGTTTCAATCTTGCGATCTTTGAGTTTCAATCTTGCGATCTTTGAGTTTCAATCTTGCTGATCTTTGAGTTTCAATCTTGCAATCTTTGAGTTTCAATCTTGCTATCTTTGAGTTTCAATCTTGCTATCTTTGAGTTTCAATCTTGCGATCTTTGAGTTTCAATCATGCGATCTTTGAGTTTCAATCTTGCGATCTTTGAGTTTAATTCTTGCGATCTTTGAGTTTCAATCTTGCGATCTTTGAGTTTCAATCTTGCAATATTTGAGTTTTAATCTTGCGAATTGTGTTTAAATCTTGCCATCTTTGAGTTTTATTCTTGAGATCTTTGATTTTCAATCTTGCGATCTTTGAATTTCAATCTTGCCATCTATGAGTTTAAATCTTGCGATCTTTGAGTTTCAATCATGCGATCTTTGAGTTTCAATCTTGCGATCTTTTAGTTTCAAACTTGCTATGTTTGAATTTCAATCTTGCGATCTTCGAGTTTCAATCTTGCGATCTTTGAGTTTCAATCTTGCGATCTTTGAGTTTCAATCTTATGATCTTTGAGTTTCAATCTTGCGATCTTTGAGTTTTAATCTTGCGATCTTTGAGTTTCAATCTTGCGTTCTATTAGTTTCAAACTTGCTATCTTGAGATTCAATCTTGCTATCTTTGAGTTTGAATCTTGCAATCTTTGAGTTTCAATCTTGCTATCTTTGAGTTTCAATCTTGCGATCTTTGAGTTTCTAACTTTCGATCTTTGAGTTTCAATCTTGCTATCTTTGAGTTTCAATCTTGCAATCTTTAAGTTTCAATCTTTCGATCTTTGAGTTAAAATCTTGCTATCTTTGAGTTTGAATCTTGCAATCTTTGAGTTTCAATCTTGCGATCTTTGAGTTTCAATCTTGCGATCTTTGAGTTTCAATCTTGCGATCTTTGAGTTTCAATCTTGCGATCTTTGAGTTTCAATCTTGCGTTCTTTGAGTTTCAATCTTGCGATCTTTGAGTTTCAATCTTGAGATCTTTGAGTTTCAATCTTGCTATCTTTTAGTTTAATCTTGCGATCTTTGAGTTTCAATCTTGCGATCTTTGAGTTTAATTTTTTATCTTTGATTGCAAATCTTCCATCTTTAGTTTATCTTGCTTCTTTTTTATTTCCTTTTCAAATCTTATCTTTGGGATTTTAAATTTTGGTTTTCCTTATTCAATTTTCGATCTTTAATTTCAATCTTCATCTTGAGTTCTAAACTTGCATTCTTTATTTAAAATTCATCTTCATCTTTGAGTTTCAATCTTTTCAAATCTTTCAAACCTTCATTTTAATTCAATCTTGCATTTTGAGTTTCAATCTTCAATCTTAATTACAATCTTGCATTTTTATTTCAATCTGCCTATTTAGTTTCAATCTTCGATCTTTAGTTTCAATCTGCAAATCTTTAGTTTCAAATCAAATTCAATTTTAATTTTCCAATTTTGCATTTTTAATTCAATTCTTGCATCTTTAAGTTTAATATTGCAATGTTGAGTTAATCTAATTTTAAATTAAATTTCTTATTCTTGAGTTTCTTCTTTAGTCTTTGATTTAACCCAAATTTTCATTCTTTGAATTTCAATCTTGCTCTTTAAGTTTAATCTGGATTTTAGATTTAAACCATGGTTAACGAATTTTGTGATTTCATCTTGCGATTTTTGAGTTTCAATCTTGCATTTTTAAATTTCAATCTTGCATCCCCCCTTTAGTTTAATTTCTCTTTGAGTTTAATTTGCGATTCTTGATTCAATTCTTTATATTCTTTGAGTTTCATCTTGCATCTTTTAGTTTTTCAATCTTCACCCTTATACATTTCATCTTGCGTCTTTTTTCATTCTCATTTTGAGTTCAATCTTGCTGATCTTTGGTTTTATTTTAAATTTTGAGTTTAACCCTTGCATCTTTAATTTATCTTGCTGATCTTGAGGGATCTTAATCTTTGAGTTCAAATCTTGCGTATTTTTGTTTGAATCTTCGATCTTTATTTTTAATTTGGATCTTTTGTTAATCCTTGTGATTTAAAAGTTTCAATCTTGGGGATTTTTGAGTTTCAATCTTGCTATCTTTGAGTTTTAATCTTGCTCTTTGAGTTTAATCTTGCATCTTTGAGTTTCAATCTTGCGATCTTTGAGTTTAAATCTTGCATCTTTGAGTTTTAAATCTCGATTTGAGTTTCTTTTTAAACGATCTTTGAGTTTCAATCTTGCATTTTGGGTTTAATTTTGGATCTTTTTAGTTTTTCAATTTGCAATCTTTGGTTTAATCTTGCATCTTTGAGTTTTATTAGTTTTCTTGCATCTTTGAGTTTAATCTTGCGATCTTGATTTAATCTTGTTTCTTTGATTTAATCTTGCGTTCTTTGAGTTTAAATCTCCCATCTTTGAGTTTCAACTTGCATCTTTGAGTTTAATCTTGCATTTTGGGTTTCAAATTTGCATTTTTTTAATTTAATCTTTGAGTTTCAATCTTGCATTTTAGTTTCAATCGCATCTTTGAGTTTCAAATTCTTGGATCTTTTGAGTTTCAATCTTGCGATCTTTGATTTTCAATCTTGCGATCTTTGGTTTAAAATCTTCGATCTTTTTTTTAATCTTGGATCTTTGAAATTCAATTTGTATCTTTGAGTTTCAATCTTGCGATCTTTAAATTTCAATCTTGCCGATCTTTGAGTTTCAACTTGCATTTTTGAGTTTCAATCTTGATCTTTGAGTTTCAATCTTTATTTTTTTTTAGTTTTCAATTTGCGATTTGAGTTTCAATCTTGCGATCTTTGAGTTTCAATCTTGTGATCTTTGAGTTTCAATCTTGCGATCTTTTTGTTTTCAATCTTGGATCTTTGAGTTTCAAATCTTGCTTCTTTGATTTCAATCTTGGATCTTTGAGTTTAATCTTGCGATTTTGAGTTTCAATCTTGCAATCTTTGAGTTTCATCTTACATCTTTGAGTTTCAAGTCTTCGATCTTTGAGTTTAATTTGCGATTTTTTGAGTTTCAAATCTTGCGATCTTTGAGTTTCAATCTTTGCATCTTTGAGTTTCAATCTTGCGATTTGAGTTTAAATCTTCGACTTTGAGTTTTCATATCTTGCGATCTTTTGAGTTTTAATCTTGGATCTTTGATTTTAATCTTGCATCTTTGAGTTTAATCTTGCAATCTTTAAGTTTCAATCTTGCAATCTTTGAGTTCAATCTTGCATCTTTGGGGTTGAATCTTTGCAATCTTTGTTTCAATCTTGCATTTGATTTTCAATTTGCGATCTTTGAGTTTCAATTTCAAATCTTTGAGTTTAAATTTTTGGATCTTTGAGTTTCATAACTTGCGATCTTTGAGTTTCAATCTTGCGATCTTTGAGTTTTTCAATCTTGCGTTCTTTTAAAGTTTAAACTTGCTATCTTTGAGATTCAATCTTGCTATCTTTGAGTTTGAATCTTGCAATCTTTGAGTTTCAATCTTGCTATCTTTGAGTTTCAATCTTGCCATCTTTGAGTTTTAATCTTGCGAATTGAGTTTAAATCTTGCCATCTTTGAGTTTTATTCTTGCGATCTTTGAGTTTCAATCTTGCGATCTTTGAATTTCAATCTTGCCATGTATGAGTTAAATCTTGCGTTCTTTGAGTTTCAATCTGCGTTTTTAGTTTCCAATCTTGCAAATCTTTTAGTTTCAAACTTGCTATGTTTGAATTTCAATCTTACGATCTTGGTTTCAATCTTGCGATCTTTGAGTTTCAATCTTGCGATCTTTGATTTTTCAATCTTGTGGATCTTTGAGTTTAAATCTTGCGATTTTGAGTTTTCAATCTTGCGATTTTTTAGTTTCAATCTTGCGTTCTTTTAAAGTTTCAAACTTGCTATCTTTGAGATTCAATCTTGCTATCTTTAATTTGAATCTTGCAATCTTTTTGAGTTTCAATCTTGCTATCTTTGAGTTTTAATCTCGCCATCTTTGAGTTTCTATCTTTCGATCTTTGAGTTTCAATCTTGCGATCTTTGAGTTTCAATTTGCATTCTTTAGTTTCAATCTTTCGATCTTTGATTTTAAATCTTGCTATCTTTGAGTTTGAATCTTGCAATCTTTGAGTTTCAATTTTTGCATTTTTGAGTTTCAATTTGCGATTTTGAATTTCAATCTTGCGATCTTTGAGATTTAATCTTGCGTTCTTTGAGTTTCAATCGTTCGATTTTTGAGTTTTTTAATCTTTGCCATCTTTTGGTTTCAATTGCAATCTTTAGATTCTATCGTTCGATTTTGAGTTTTAATCTTGCGATCTTTAAGTTTAAATCGTTCGATCTATAGATGTTTTCAATATTGCGATCTTTGAGTTTCAATCTTGCAATCTTTAAGTTTAATGCAATCTTTGTGTTCAATCTGCTATTTTGAGTTAGCAATCTTGCAATCTTTGAGATTTCAATCTTGCATCTTGAGTTTTCAATCTTGCAATTTTGAGTTTAAATCTTAGCGATCTTTGGATTATCAAATCTGCGATCTTTGAGTTTCATTTTGAGATCTTATGAGTTTCAATCTTGCGATTATTTGAGTTTAAAATCGGTCAATCTTTGAGTTTCAATCTTACGATCTTTGAGTTTCAATCTTGTGATCTTAAGGTTTCAATCTGCGATTTTTGAGTTTCAATCATGCGATCTTTGAGTTTCAAACTTGCTATCTTTGAGTTTCAATCTTGCTATCTTTGAGTTTAAATCTTGCGATCTTTGATTTCAATCTTGCAATCTTTGGGAGTTTCAATTCATTTTGGTTTCAATCTTGCGATCTTTTGAGTTTCAATCTTGCGATCTTTGAGTTTAATCTTGCGATCTTTGAGTTTCAATCTTGCGATCTTTGTGTTAATCATGCGATCTTTGAGTTTCAATCTTGCGATCTTTTTTATTTCAACTTGCTATTTGCGATTTTGAGATTCAATCTTGCGATCTTTGAGTTTAATCTTGCATCTTTGAGCTTCAACTTGCATCTTTGAGTTTCAATCTTGCTATCTTTGAGTTTCAATCTTGCGATCTTTGAGTTTCAATTCAGTTTCAGTCTTACGATCTTTGAGTTTCAAATTTGCTGATCTTTGAGTTTCAATCTTGTGATTCTTTGCGTTTCAATTTGCGATCTTTGAGTCTCAATCTTGCGCTCTTGAGTTTCAATGTTCGATCTTTGAGTTTCAATCTTGCGATCTTGGAGTTTCAATCGTTCGATCTTTGAGTTTCAAACTTGCTATCTATGAGTTTCAAATCTGGCTATCGTTGAGTTTAAACTCTAGCGATCTTTGCAGTTTCCATCTTGCAATCCTTGATTTTAAATCTTACAATCTCTTGAGTTTCAGTCTTACGATCTTTGAGTTTCAATCTTTCGATCTTTGAGTAACATCTTGCGATCTTTGAGTTTCATTTGCGATCTATGAGTTTCATTCTTGCGCATCTTTGAGTTTCAATCGTTCGATCTTTGAGTTTCAATCTTGCGATCTTTGAAATTCAATTTGTGATTTTTGAGTTTCCATCTTGCGATTTTGAGTTTCATTCATGCGATCTTTGGGTTTCAAACTTGCTATCTTTGATGTTTTTCATCTTGCTCTCTTTGAGTTTTCAATCTTGCGATCTTTGAGTTTCACATTTGCGATCTTTGAGTTTCAATCTTGCGACTCTATTTTGAGTTTTAATTCTTGCGTCTTTGAGTTTCAATCTTGCGATCTTGTCGTTCTAAACAGGAGTTATTTGAGTTTCAATCTTGCGATCTTTGAGTTTCAATCTTGCGATCTTTGAGTTTCAATCTTGCGATCTTTGAGTTTGAAATCTTGCGATCTTTGAGTTTCAATCTTGCGATCTTTGAGTTTCAATCTTGCGATCTTTGATTTTTCAATCTTGCGATCTTTGAGTTTCAATCTTGCGATCTTGAGTTTCAATCTTTCGATCTTTGAGTTTCAATCTTGCGATCTTGAGTTTCAATCTTGCGATCTTTGAGTTTCAATCTTGCGATCTTTGAGTTTCAATCTTGCAATCTTTAAGTTTCAATCTTGCGATCTTTGAGTTTCAATCTTTCGATCTTTGAGTTTCAATCATTGCGATCTTTGAGTTTCAATCTTGCGATCTTTGAGTTTCAATCTTGTAATCTCTTGAGTTTCAATCTTGCGATCTTTGAGTTTCAATCTTGCGATCTTTGATTTCAATCTTGTGATCTTGAGTTTTCAATCTTGCGATCTTTTGAGTTTCTATCATGCGATCTTTGAGTTTCAAACTTGCTATCTTTGAGTTTCAATCTTGCTATCGATCTTTTAGTTTCAATCTTGAGACCCTTTTGGGTTTCCAATCTTGCTTTTTTTTATTTTAAAAATCTTGCGATTTTTTGAGTTTCAATCTTGCGACTTTGGTTTCAATCTTGCGTTCTTTGATTTTCAATCTTGCGTTCTTTGAGTTTCAATCGTTCGTTTTTTGAGTTTAACCTTGCAAATCTTTGAGTTTAAATCTTGCATCTTTGATTTTAAATCTTTGCGATCTTTGATTTTCCCAATCTTGCGATTTTTTGAGTTTAAATTTCTTTCGATCTTTGAGTTTAAATCTTGCGATCTTTGAGTTTCAATCGTTTGATTTTGAGTTTTAATTCTTGCGTTTTTGAGTTTCAATTTTTGGGGCAATTTTTTAAGTTTAAAATCGGGCAATTTTTTGAGATTCAATCTTGGGTTTTTGATTTTGAATCTTCCCAATTTTTGGGTTTTTTTCAATCTTGACTTTTGGATTTAAATTCTTACATCTTTGGAGTTTCAGTCTTACGATCTTTGAGTTTCAATCTTGCGATCTTTGAGTTTCAATCTTGTGATCTTTGAGTTTCAATCTTGCGATCTTTGAGTTTCAATCTTGCGATCTTTAAGTTTCAATCGTTCGATCTTTGAGTTTCAATCTTGCGATCTTTGAATTTCAATCTTGTGATCTTTGAGTTTCAATCTTGCGATTTTTGAGTTTCAATCATGCGATCTTTGAGTTTCAAACTTGCTATCTTTGAGTTTCAATCTTGCCATCTTTGAGTTTCAATTTTGCGATCTTTGAGTTTTAAACTTGCGATCTTTGTGGTTCAATCTTGCTATCTTTAAGTTTCAATCTTGCGATCTTTGAGTTTCAATCTTGCAATCTCTAAATTTCAATCTTGCGATCTTTGAGTTTTAATCTTGCGATATTTGAGTATTAATCTTGTGATCTTTTGGTTTCAATCTTGCGATCTTTGAGTTTCAATCTTGCGATCTTTGAGTTTCAATCTTGCTATCTTTAAGTTTCAATCTTGCGATCTTTGAGTTTCAATCTTGCGATCTTTGAGTTTCAATCTTGCGATCTTTGAGTTTCAATCGTTCGATCTTTGAGTTTCAATCTTGCGATCTTTGAGTTTCAATCGTTCGATCTTAGAGTTTTAATCTTGCGATCTTTGAGTTTCAATCTTGCAATCTTTAAGTTTCAATCTTGCAATCTTTGAGATTCAATCTTGCTATCTTTGAGTTTGAATCTTGCAATCTTTGAGTTTCAATCTTGACATTTTGAGTTTCAATCTTGCGATCTTTGAGTTTCAATTTTGCGATCTTTGAGTTTCAATCTTGCGATCTTTGATTTTCAATCTTGCGATCTTTGAGTTTCAATCTTGCGATCTTTGAATTTCAATCTTGTGATCTTTGAGTTTCAATCTTGCGATTTTTGAGTTTCAATCATGCGATTTTTGAGTTTCAATCTTGCGATCTTTGAGTTTCAATCTTGCGATCTTTGAGTTTCAATCTTGCGATCTTTAAGTTTCAAACTTGCGATCCTTGAGTTTCAATCATTCGATCTTTGAGTTTTAATCTTGTGATCTTTGAGTTTCAATCTTGCAATCTTTAAATTTCAATCTTGTGATCTTTGAGTTTCAATCTTGCGATTTTTGAGTTTCAATCTTGCTATCTTTAAGTTTCAATCTTGCAATCTTTAAGTTTTAATCTTGCAATCTTTGAGATTCAATCTTGCTATCTTTGAGTTTGAATCTTTCAATCTTTGAGTTTCAATCTTGCCATTTTTGAGTTTCAATCTTGCGATCTTTGAGTTTGAATCTTGCAATCTTTGAGTTTCAATCTTGCCATTTTTGAGTTTCAATTTTACGATCTTTAAGTTTCAATCTTGCGATCTTTGAGTTTCAATCTTGCGATCTTTGAGTTTCAATCTTGCGATCTTTGAGTTTCAATCTTGCGATCTTTGAGTTTCAATCGTTCGATCTTTGAGTTTCAATCTTGCGATCTTTGCATTTCAATCTTGTGATCTTTAAGTTTCAATCTTGCGATTTTTGAGTTTCAATCATGCGATCTTTAAGTTTCAAACTTGCTATCTTTGAGTTTCAATCTTGCTATCTTTGAGTTTAAATCTTGTGATCTTTGAGTTTCAATCTTGCAATCTTTGATTTTAAATCTTACGATCTTTAAGTTTCAGTCTTACGATATTTGAGTTTCAATCTTGCCATCTTTGAGTTTCAATTTTGTGATCTTTCAGTTTTAAACTTGCGATCTTTGTGGTTCAATCTTGCTATCTTTGAGTTTCAATCTTGCAATCTCTAAATTTCAATCTTGCGATCTTTGAGTTTTAATCTTGCGATATTTGAGTTTTAATCTTGTGATCTTTTGGTTTCAATCTTTCGATCTTTGAGTTTCAATCTTGCGATCTTTGAGTTTCAATCTTTGCTATCTATAAGTTTCAATCTTGTGATCTTTCTAGTTTCAATCTTGCGATCTTTGAGTTTCAATCGTTCGATCTTTGAGTTTCAATCTTGTGATCTTTGAGTTTTAATCTTGCGATCTTTGAGTTTCAATCTTGCGATTCTTGAGTTTCAATCTTGCGATCCTTGAGTTTTAATCATTCGATCTTTGAGTTTCAATCTTGCGATCTTTGGAGTTTCAATCGTTTCGATCTTGGTTTCAATCTGATCTTTGAGTTTCAATCTTGCGATCTTTAAGGTTTCAATCTTGTGATTTTTGAGTTTCAATCTTGTGTTCTTTGGGAGTTTAAAATCTTGCGGATCTTTGAGTTCCCAATCTTTTCTTCTTTGGTTTAAAATCTTGCGATTTTTGAGTTTCAATCTTTTCGATCTTTGAGTTTTATTTTTGCATCTTTGAGTTTCAAATCTTGCAATTTTTAAGTTTTTCAATCTTGAAATCTTTGAGTTTTTTCAATCTTGCTATTTTGGGTTTTGAAATCTTGCAATTTTTTGGGTTAAATCTTGACTTTTGGATTTTCAATCTTGCGATTTTTGGGATTTAAAAATTTTTGCGTTCTTTGATTTTCAATCTTGCGATCTTTGAGTTTCAATCTTGCGATTTTGGGAGTTTCAATCTTGCGATCTTTGAGTTTCAATTTGCGATTTTTGAGTTTCAATCTTTTTTTCTTGAGTTTCTTTCTTGCGATCTTTTAATTTCAATCTTGTGATCTTTGAGTTTCAATCTTGCGATTTTTGAGTTTCAATCTTTTGCGTTCTTTGGTTTCAAATTTTGCTATCTTTGATTTTCCCAAATCTTGCTATCTTTGATTTTCAATCTTGCGATCTTTTTTTTCAATTATGCGACCCTTTTGATTTTAAAAATTTGCGATTTTTGGGTTTTAATTCTTGCGACCCTTTGGTTTCAATCTTGCGTTTCTTTTTTTTCCCAATCTTGAGATTTTTGGGGAGTTTCAATCTTGCTATTTTTTATTTAAAAATCTTGCGATCTTTGAGTTCCAATCTTGCGATCTTTGAATTTCAATCTTGCGATCTTTGAGTTTCAATCTTGCGATCTTTGAGTTTCAATCTTTTTGATCTTTGATTTTTAAATCTTGCGTTCTTTGGGTTTTTAAAATCTTGCAATTTTTAAGTTTCAACTGGCAATTTTTGAGATTCAATCTTACTGTTTTTTGGTTTTAAAATTTCTTGAAAATTCTTTGAGTTTAAATCTTGAAAATTTGGTTTTTCCCAATCTTGCGATTTTGATTTTAAATTTTTTGCGATTTTGATTTTCAATCTTGCGATCTTTGAGTTTAAAACTTGCGATCTTTGGGTTTTTTAAATCTTGCGATCTTTGGTTTCAATCTTTTAGTCTTTGGTTTCAATTTTGGCCAAAACTTTAAATTTCAATCTTTTTGATTTTTTTGTTTCAATCTTGCGTTTTTGAGTTTCAATCATGCGATCTTTGGGGTTTCAAACTTGCTTTTTTTGGTGTTTCTTTTTGCTATTTTTTGAGTTTCAACTTGCGATCTTTGGTTTAAATTATGCGATTTTTGAGTTTAAATTTCCTTGCGATTTTTGGGATTTTTTAATTCTTGCGATCTTTGATTTTTCAATCTTGCGATTTTTACTTTAAATCTTGGATCTTTGATTTTTCCAATCTTGTTTATTTTTTGGGTTTAAAACCCCTTGCGTCTTTGGGGTTTCAATCTTGCGTTTCTTTTAGTTTAAATCTTGCGATCTTTGATTTTTCAATTTTTTGCGATCTTTGAGTTTCAATCGTTCCCTTGATTTTTGAGTTTCAACTTGCGATCTTTAAAATTTCAATCTTTTTGGCTTTAAGTTTCAATCTTGCGTTTTTGATTTTTCAATAATGCGATCTTTGATTTTAAAAAATCTTGGATCTTTTAGTTTAAATTTTTGGCGATCTTTGATTTTTAAATTTGCGATATTTGATTTTTTAATTTTGGGTGATTTTTTGGTCTAAATTTTTGCGATCTTTGAGTTTCAATCTTGCATCTTTGAGTTTTAATTTTGGGCTATTTTTAAAGTTTAAAATCTTGCGATTTTTTGATTTTTAATTCTTGCGATCTTTAAATTTTCAATCGTTCGTTTTTTGGGATTTTTCAATTTTTGGGGATCTTTGAGTTTAAAATCGTTCGTTTTTTTGAATTTAAATTTCTTGCGATCTTTGAGTTTAAAATTTTTTGGGGGAATTCCTTAAGTTTCAATCGTTCGATTTTTGAGTTTCAGTCTTGCGATTTTTAAAGTTTAAAATGTTCGATCTTTGAGTTTTAATTTTGCGATCTTTGAGTTTCAATCTTCCCAATTTTTTAAAGTTTCAATCTTGCAATTTTTGAGATTCAATCTTGCTTATTTGATTTTGGAATTTTGAAATTTTTGGGAGTTTAAAACTTGACTTTTGGTTTTTCAATCTTGCAATCTTTGAGTTTTAATTTTGCGATTTTGAGTTTCAATCTTGCGATCTTTGATTTTAAATTTTTGCGATCTTTGAGTTTCAATCTTGCGATCTTTGGGTTTTTCCCAATCTTGCGTTTTTGGGGTTTCAATTTTTTCTTCTTTGGTTTCAATTTGGGGATTTTTTGAATTTCAATCTTGTGATCTTTGAGTTTCAACCCTTGGTTTTTTGGTTTCAATCATGCGATCTTTGATTTTCCCAAATTGCTATCTTTGAGTTTAAATTTCTTGCTTTTTTTTGGGGTTTTTCAATCTTGCGAATTTTTGAGTTTCAATTATGCGATTTTTTGGGGGTTTCAATTTTTGCGATCTTTGATTTTAAAATTCTTGCGATCTTTGATTTTTAAATCTTGCGATTTTTTTAATTTTTAAATCTTGAGTTTTTGAGTTTCAATCTTGCTTTTTTTTTTTATTTTAAATTTTGCGATATTTTATTTTCAATCTTGCGATTTTTTTGAGTTTAAATTTGCGATCTTTGAGTTTCAATCTTGCGTTTTTTTGAGTTTCAATCGTTTGATCTTTGATTTTTTAATCTTGCGATCTTTAAATTTTCCCAATCTTGCAATCTTTAATTTTTCAATCGGGGCAAATCTTTGAGTTTTCCCCTTACTGTTTTTGAGTTTTAATTTTGGGCCAATCTTTGAGTTTAAATCTTGACATTGGATTTTTAATTTGCGATCTTTGATTTTTTCAATTTTGCGATTTTGAGTTTCAATCTTGCGTTCTTTTTTTTAAATTTTGGGCAAATTTTGGTTTCAATCTTGCAAATCTTTGGTTTAAATGGGTGAGATCTTTGAGTTTCAATCTTGCGATTTTTGGGAATTTCAATCTTGTGTCTTTGATTTTTCAATCTTGCGATTTTTGATTTTCAATCATGCGATTTTTTGGAGTTTCAAACTTGCTATTTTTGGGTTTCAATCTTGCTATTTTTTTGAGTTTAAATTTCTTGCGATCTTTGTTTTTAAAAATTTTTTGCGATCTTTGAGTTTCAATCATGCGATTTTGGGTTTTAAAAATTCTTGCGATCTTTGAGTTTCAACCCTTGCGATCTTTTAGTTTCAATCTTGAGATCTTTGAGTTTCAATCTTGCTATTTTTTAGTTTAAATCTTGCGATCTTTGAGTTTCAATCTTGCGATCTTTGAGTTTCAATCTTGCGATCTTTGAGTTTCAATCTTGCGATCTTTGAGTTTCAATCGTTCGATCTTTGAGTTTCAATCTTGCGATCTTTGAATTTCAATCTTGCAATCTTTGAGTTTCAATCTTGCGATTTTTGAGTTTCAATCATGCGATCTTTGATTTTCAATCTTGCGATCTTTTAGTTTCAATCTTGAGATCTTTGAGTTTCAATCTTGGTATTTTTTAGTTTAAATCTTGCGATCTTTGAGTTTCAATCTTGCGATCTTTGAATTTAAATCTTGTGATTTTTTAGTTTAAATCTTGCGTTTTTTAGTTTAAAATCATGCGATTTTTTGATTTTTAAAATTGCTTTCTTTGGTTTAAAATCTTGCTATTTTTGAGTTTAAATCTTGCGTTTTTGGGAGTTTAAATTATGCGATCTTTGAGTTTAAATTTCTTCGTTTTTTGGGATTTTTAATTCTTGCGATCTTTGAGTTTCAATCTTCCCGTTTCTTTTAGTTTCAATCTTGGGGATCTTTGGGTTTCAATCTTGCTTTTTTTTAGTTAAAAAATCTTGCGTTCTTTGAGTTTAAATTCTTGGATCTTTGATTTTTCAATCTTTGGGGATCTTTGAGTTTAAATTTCCCAAATCTTTAAATTTCAATCTTTGATCTTTGATTTTTAATTTCTTGCGATTTTTGGGTTTAATTTCTTGCAATTTTTTAAGTTTCAATTTGGCAATTTTTTGATATTCAATTTTTATTTCTTTGATTTTTAAATTTCTTGCAATTTTAAAAAGGTTTAATTTTAAAATTTTTGGTTTTTTAAATTTCCTTGGGGGTTCTTTTGAGTTTCAATTTTGCGATCTTTGATTTTTCAATCTTGCGATCTTTGATTTTTCAATCTTGCGATTTTTTGAGTTTCAATCTTGCGCTTTGAGTTTAAATTCGTTGATTTTTGGGAGTTTCAATCTTGCGTTCTTTAAATTTTTCAATCTTGTGTCTTTTAAAATTTTTTTTTTTCAATCTTCGATCTTTTAGTTTCAATTTCCCAAATTTTTTGTTTTAATCTTGGATCTTTGAGTTTAAATTCTTGAGTTTTTTGAGTTTCAATCTGCGATCTTTCTTTAAAATTTTGGGTTTCTTTGAGTTTAAAATTTTGCTTTTTTTATTTAAAAATCTTGCAAACTTTGAGTTTCATTTGCGTTTTTTGGGTTTTTCCCAATCTTGCAATTTTTTGAGTTTAATTTCTTGCGATTTTTTGGTTTAAATCTTCGATTTTTTTAGTTTCATTTTTTGGATCTTTAAAATTTCAATCTTGCTTTTTTTTATTTTTAAATCTTGCTTTTTTTGAGTTTAAAATTCTTGCGACTTTGATTTTCAATCTTGCGATTTTTTATTTTTTCAATCTTGCGATTTTGATTTAAAAATCTTCGATTTTTGATTTTTAATTTGGATTTTTTGGTTTAAAATTTTTGCTTTTTTTGGGAGTTTCATTTGCGATTTTTGAGTTTCAATCGGGAATCTTTAATTTTAAATTCTTGCGATTTTTTGGTTTCAATTTTTGGATTTTTGGGTTTTCAATCTTTGTTTTTTTATTTTAAATCTTGCGTTTTAAAGTTTAAATTCTTCGCCCTTTGAGTTTCAATTTTGGGATTTTTTAAGTTTCAATCTTTGCGATTTTTAAAGTTTCAATCTTCGATTTTGGGAGTTTAAAACTTGCAATCTTTGATTTTTAATCTTGTTATCTTTGATTTTTAAATCTTGGGGATCTTTGAGTTTAAAATTTAAAAAAATCTTTTTTTTTAAAATTTTTCCAATCTTTGAGTTTAAATTTTTACGTCTTTGAGTTTAATTTTGGAAAAATCTTTGAGTTTCAATTTTGGGGAAAATTTGGATTTTTTTTTAATCTTGCGATCTTTGATTTTCCCAATTTTCCGATCTTTGAGTTTCAATCTTGGATTTTTGGAGTTTCAATTTTGCTTTTTTTTGGGTTTAAATCTTGGATCTTTAAGTTTCAATCTTGCGATTTTTGAGTTTTCAATCTTCGATCTTTAATTTTCAATCTTGCGATCTTTTTTTTTTAATTTTTGGATTTTTGGGGATTTTTAATCTTGCGTTTTTGGTTTTAAATCTTGGATTTTTTGGTTTTAAAAAACTTGCTTTCTTTGATTTTTCAATCTTGCTTTTTTGATTTTTAATTTTTGGAATCTTTAATTTTAAATTTGCGATTTTTTAAAGTTTCAATTTGCGATCTTTGAGTTTCAATCTTCGATCTTTGATTTTCAATCTTGCGTTCTTTGAGTTTCAATTTTTGATCTTTGAGTTTAAATCTTGCAATTTTTTTTTTAAATCTTGCGACCCCTTTGGGTTTTTCAATCTTCGATTTTTGGGAGTTTCATCTTGCGATTTTTTGAGTTTCAATCGGTTCGATCTTTAAATTTTTAATCTTGCGATTTTGGGTTTCAATTTGCAATCTTTAATTTCCCAATTTGCAATTTTTGGGATTTCAACTTTGCTATTTTTGGGTTTACCTCTGCTTTCTTTGATTTTCAATTTGGGGTTTTTATTTTCAATCTTGGATTTTTGGGATTTTCCCAATTTTGGAATTTTTTAGTTTAATCTTGGATCTTTGATTTTTTAATCTTGCGATTTTTGGGTTTTTCAATCTTGTATCTTAAAAATTTTAAATTCTTGCGATTTTTCATTTTTCAATCTTCGATCTTTGATTTTTAAAATTTTGGGAACTTTAAATTTCAATTTGTGGCCTTTTGAGTTTAAATCTTGCGATTTTTGATTTTTCAATCAATTCTTTGATTTTAAATTTTTAAATATTTGAGTTTCATCTTCTATCTTTGAGTTTCAATCTTGCGATCTTTGGTTTCAATTTGGATCTTTGAGTTTAAATCTTGCGTTTTTGGGTTTTTTTCTTTGCGACCCTTTGGGTTTTCAATCTTTCGATTTTTTTTAGTTTAAATTCTTGAGATCTTTGATTTTTCCAATTTGTTTTTTTTTTAGAAAAAAATTTTTTTTGGATCTTTAATTTTTCAATCTTGCGATTTTTGGTTTTCAATCTTGCGACCCTTTGATTTTAAATCTTGCGATTTTTTTAGTTTCAATCTTTGGATCTTTGGTTTTAATTTGCAATTTTGATTTTTAAATTTTGGGAATTTTTTGGTTTCAATCTGGCTTTGGGGGTTATTTTTACTTTTTTCTTTGATTTTTAATTTTTGCAATCTTTAAGTTTTCCAATTTTTGACAATTTGGATTTTTTTTTAATTTCGATTTTTTGAGTTTAAATTTTTGGACTTTGATTTTTCCAATTTCGTTCTTTGAGTTTCAATCTTGCGGATCTTTGATTTTTCAATCTTGCGACCCTTTGGTTTTAAAATCGTTGATCTTTGAGTTTCAATTTGCGTCTTTAAATTTCAATCTTGTGTTTCTTTGATTTTTTAAAAATTGCGATTTTTGAGTTTCTTTCTGGCAATCTTTAAGTTTCAAAATTTTTGGTTTTTTACTTTTTGAGTTTAATTTTGCAATTTTGAGTTTCATTTGATTTTTTGGTTTCAATTTGCGATCTTTGATTTTCCCCCAATTTTTGCGATCTTTGATTTTTAATTTCTTGCGATTTTTTGGGTTTCAATCTTGCGATCTTTTTTTCAATCTTGGTTTTTTGAGTTTAAATTTCTTGCATTTTTAGTTTAAATCTTCGACCCCTTTTGAGTTTCAATCTTGCAAATTTTAAATTTCAATCTTGGATTTTTGGGAGTTTCAATCTTGCGATTTGGGTTTCTATTCGGGCGATTTTTGAGTTTAAAATCTTGCATCTTTAAATTTCAATCTTGTATTTTGGGATTTTTAAAAATCTTGCGATTTTTTTGAAGTTTCAATCTTTTTTTTGCGATCTTTGATTTTTAAATCTTGCGATCTTTTGTTTAAAATCTTGCGATTTTTTTATTTTTAAATCTTTTGTTTTTTTTCTTGATTTTTAAAATCTTGGTTTCTTTGTGTTTCAATCTTGCGATTTTTTGAGTTTAAATCTTGCGTTTCTTTGGTTTTAAATTCTTGCTTTTTTTCTTTTAATTTTTAATCTTGCAAATCTTTGATTTTTTCAATCTTGCAATCTTTAGTTTCAATCGGTTCAAATTTTTCCTTTTTTGGTTTTTTAATTTTGGGAAATCTTTGAGTTTCAATCTTGCGATCTTTGAGTTTCAATCTTGCGATCTTTGAGTTTCAATCTTGCGATCTTTGAGTTTCAATCTTTCGATCTTTGAGTTTCAATCTTGCGATCTTTGAGTTTCAATCGTTCGATCTTTGAGTTTTAATCTTGCGATCTTTGAGTTTCAATCTTGCAATCTTTAAGTTTCAATCTTGCAATCTTTGAGATTCAATCTTGCTATATTTGAGTTTGAATCTTGCAATCTTTGAGTTTCAATCTTGACATTTGGATTTTCAATCTTGCGATCTTTGAGTTTCAATTTTGCGATCTTTGAGTTTCAATCTTGCGATCTTTGAGTTTCAATCTTGCGATCTTTGAGTTTCAATCTTGCGATCTTTGAGTTTCAATCTTGCGATCTTTGAGTTTCAATCGTTCGATCTTTGAGTTTCAATCTTGCGATCTTTGAATTTCAATCTTGTGATCTTTGAGTTTCAATCTTGCGATTTTTGAGTTTCAATCTTGCGATCTTTGAGTTTCAATCTTGCTATCTTTGAGTTTCAATCTTGCGATCTTTGAGTTTCAATTATGCGATCTTTGAGTTTCAATCTTGCGATCTTTGAGTTTAATTCTTGCGATCTTTGAGTTTCAATCTTGCGATCTTTTAGTTTCAATCTTGAGATCTTTGAGTTTCAATCTTGCTATTTTTTAGTTAAAATCTTGCGATCTTTGAGTTTCAATCTTGCGATCTTTGAGTTTCAATCTTGCGATCTTTGAGTTTCAATCGTTTGATCTTTGAGTTTTAATCTTGCGATCTTTGAGTTTCAATCTTGCAATCTTTAAGTTTCAATCTAGCAATCTTTGAGATTCAATCTTACTGTCTTTGAGTTTGAATCTTGCAATCTTTGAGTTTCAATCTTGACATTTGGATTTTCAATCTTGCGATCTTTGAGTTTCAATTTTGCGATCTTTGAGTTTCAATCTTGCGATCTTTGAGTTTCAATCTTGCGATCTTTGAGTTTCAATCTTGCGATCTTTGAGTTTCAATCGTTAGATCTTTGAGTTTCAATTTTGCGATCTTTGAATTTCAATCTTGTGATCTTTGAGTTTCAATCTTGCGATTTTTGAGTTTCAATCATGCGATCTTTGAGTTTCAAACTTGCTATTTTTGAGTTTCAATCTTGCTATCTTTGAGTTTCAATCTTGCGATCTTTGAGTTTCAATTATGCGATCTTTGAGTTTCAATCTTGCGATCTTTGAGTTTAATTCTTGCGATCTTTGAGTTTCAATCTTGCGATCTTTTACTTTCAATCTTGAGATCTTTGAGTTTCAATCTTGCTATTTTTTAGTTTAAATCTTGCGATCTTTGAGTTTCAATCTTGCGATCTTTGAGTTTCAATCTTGCGATCTTTGAGTTTCAATCTTGCGATCTTTGAGTTTCAATCGTTCGATCTTTGAGTTTCAATCTTGCGATCTTTGAATTTCAATCTTGTGATCTTTGAGTTTCAATCTTGCGATTTTTGAGTTTCAATCATGCGATCTTTGATTTTCAATCTTGCGATCTTTTAGTTTCAATCTTGCGATCTTTGAGTTTTAATCTTGCGATATTTGAGTTTTAATCTTGTGATCTTTTGGTCTCAATCTTGCGATCTTTGAGTTTCAATCTTGCGATCTTTGAGTTTTCAATCTTGCTATCTTTAAGTTTCAATCTTGCGATCTTTGAGTTTCAATCATGCGATCTTTGAGTTTCAATCGTTCGATCTTTGAGTTTCAATCTTGCGAACTTTGAGTTTCAATCGTTCGATCTTTGAGTTTCAATCTTGCGATCTTTGAGTTTCAATCTTGCGATCCTTGAGTTTCAATCGTTCGATCTTTGAGTTTCAATCTTGCGATCTTTGAGTTTCAATCGTTTGATCTTTGAGTTTTAATCTTGCGATCTTTGAGTTTCAATCTTGCAATCTTTAAGTTTCAATCTGGCAATCTTTGAGATTCAATCTTGCTGTCTTTGAGTTTGAATCTTGCAATCTTTGAGTTTCAATCTTGACATTTGGATTTTTAATCTTGCGATCTTTGAGTTTCAATTTTGCGATCTTTGAGTTTCAATCTTGCGATCTTTGAGTTTCAATCTTGCGATCTTTGAGTTTCAATCTTGCGATCTTTGAGTTTCAATCTTGCGATCTTTGAGTTTCAATCGTTCGATCTTTGAGTTTCAGTCTTGCGATCTTTGAATTTCAATCTTGTGATCTTTGAGTTTCAATCTTGCGTTTTTTGAGTTTCAATCATGCGATCTTTGAGTTTCAAACTTGCTTTCTTTGAGTTTCAATCTTGCTATCTTTGAGTTTAAATCTTGCGATCTTTGAGTTTTAATCTTGCGATCTTTGAGTTTCAATCTTGCGATCTTTGAGTTTAATTCTTGCGATCTTTGAGTTTCAATCTTGCGATCTTTTAATTTCAATCTTGAGATCTTTGAGTTTCAATCTTGCTATTTTTTAGTTTAAATCTTGCGATCTTTGAGTTTCAATCTTGCGATCTTTGAGTTTCAATCTTGCGATCTTTGAGTTTCAATCGTTCGATCTTTGAGTTTCAATCTTGCGATCTTTGAATTTCAATCTTGCAATCTTTGAGTTTCAATCTTGCGATTTTTGAGTTTCAATCATGCGATCTTTGATTTTCAATCTTGCGATCTTTTAGTTTCAATCTTGAGATCTTTGAGTTTCAATCTTGCTATTTTTTAGTTTAAATCTTGCGATCTTTGAGTTTCAATCTTGCGATCTTTGAGTTTCAATCTTGTGATCTTTAAGTTTCAATCTTGCGATTTTTAAGTTTCAATCATGCGATCTTTGAGTTTCAAACTTGCTATCTTTGAGTTTCAATCTTGCTATCTTTGAGTTTAAATCTTGCGATCTTTGAGTTTCAATCTTGAAATCTTTGATTTTAAATCTTACAATCTTTGAGTTTCAGTCTTACGATCTTTGAGTTTCAATCTTGCGATCTTTGAGTTTCAATCTTGTGATCTTTGAGTTTCAATCTTGCGATCTTTGAGTTTCAATCTTGCGATCTTTGAGTTTCAATCGTTCGATCTTTGAGTTTCAATCTTGCGATCTTTGAGTTTCAATCGTTCGATCTTTGAGTTTTAATCTTGCGATCTTTGAGTTTCAATCTTGCAATCTTTAAGTTTCAATCTTGCAATCTTTGAGATTCAATCTTGCTATATTTGAGTTTGAATCTTGCAATCTTTGAGTTTCAATCTTGACATTTGGATTTTCAATCTTGCGATCTTTGAGTTTCAATTTTGCGATCTTTGAGTTTCAATCTTGCGATCTTTGAGTTTCAATCTTGCGATCTTTGAGTTTCAATCTTGCGATCTTTGAGTTTCAATCTTGCGATCTTTGAGTTTCAATCGTTCGATCTTTGAGTTTCAATCTTGCGATCTTTGAATTTCAATCTTGTGATCTTTGAGTTTCAATCTTGCGATTTTTGAGTTTCAATCATGCGATCTTTGAGTTTCAAACTTGCTATCTTTGAGTTTCAATCTTGCGATCTTTGAGTTTCAATTATGCGATCTTTGAGTTTCAATCTTGCGATCTTTGAGTTTAATTCTTGCGATCTTTGAGTTTCAATCTTGCGATCTTTTAGTTTCAATCTTGAGATCTTTGAGTTTCAATCTTGCTATTTTTTAGTTAAAATCTTGCGATCTTTGAGTTTCAATCTTGCGATCTTTGAGTTTCAATCTTGCGATCTTTGAGTTTCAATCTTGCGATCTTTGAGTTTCAATCGTTTGATCTTTGAGTTTTAATCTTGCGATCTTTGAGTTTCAATCTTGCAATCTTTAAGTTTCAATCTGGCAATCTTTGAGATTCAATCTTGCTGTCTTTGAGTTTGAATCTTGCAATCTTTGAGTTTCAATCTTGACATTTGGATTTTCAATCTTGCGATCTTTGAGTTTCAATTTTGCGATCTTTGAGTTTCAATCTTGCGATCTTTGAGTTTCAATCTTGCGATCTTTGAGTTTCAATCTTGCGATCTTTGAGTTTCAATCTTGCGATCTTTGAGTTTCAATCGTTCGATCTTTGAGTTTCAATCTTGCGATCTTTGAATTTCAATCTTGTGATCTTTGAGTTTCAATCTTGCGATTTTTGAGTTTCAATCATGCGATCTTTGAGTTTCAAACTTGCTATCTTTGAGTTTCAATCTTGCTATCTTTGAGTTTTAATCTTGCGATCTTTGAGTTTCAATTATGCGATCTTTGAGTTTCAATCTTGCGATCTTTGAGTTTAATTCTTGCGATCTTTGAGTTTCAATCTTGCGATCTTTTAATTTCAATCTTGAGATCTTTGAGTTTCAATCTTGCTATTTTTTAGTTTAAATCTTGCGATCTTTGAGTTTCAATCTTGCGATCTTTGAGTTTCAATCTTGCGATCTTTGAGTTTCAATCTTGCGATCTTTGAGTTTCAATCGTTCGATCTTTGAGTTTCAATCTTGCGATCTTTGAATTTCAATCTTGCAATCTTTGAGTTTCAATCTTGCGATTTTTGAGTTTCAATCATGCGATCTTTGATTTTCAATCTTGCGATCTTTTAGTTTCAATCTTGAGATCTTTGAGTTTCAATCTTGCTATTTTTTAGTTTAAATCTTGCGATCTTTGAGTTTCAATCTTGCGATCTTTGAGTTTCAATCTTGTGATCTTTAAGTTTCAATCTTGCGATTTTTGAGTTTCAATCATGCGATCTTTGAGTTTCAAACTTGCTATCTTTGAGTTTCAATCTTGCTATCTTTGAGTTTAAATCTTGCGATCTTTGAGTTTCAATCTTGCAATCTTTGATTTTAAATCTTACAATCTTTGAGTTTCAGTCTTACGATCTTTGAGTTTCAATCTTGCGATCTTTGAGTTTCAATCTTGTGATCTTTGAGTTTCAATCTTGCGATCTTTGAGTTTCAATCTTGCGATCTTTGAGTTTCAATCGTTCGATCTTTGAGTTTCAATCTTGCGATCTTTGAGTTTCAATCGTTCGATCTTTGAGTTTTAATCTTGCGATCTTTGAGTTTCAATCTTGCAATCTTTAAGTTTCAATCTTGCAATCTTTGAGTTTCAATCTTGCTATTTTTTAGTTTGAATCTTGCAATCTTTGAGTTTCAATCTTGACATTTGGATTTTCAATCTTGCGATCTTTGAGTTTCAATTTTGCGATCTTTGAGTTTCAATCTTGCGATCTTTGAGTTTCAATCTTGCGATCTTTGAGTTTCAATCTTGCGATCTTTGAGTTTCAATCTTGCGATCTTTGAGTTTCAATCGTTCGATCTTTGAGTTTCAATCTTGCGATCTTTGAATTTCAATCTTGTGATCTTTGAGTTTCAATCTTGCGATTTTTGAGTTTCAATCATGCGATCTTTGAGTTTCAAACTTGCTATCTTTGAGTTTCAATCTTGCTATCTTTGAGTTTCAATCTAGCGATCTTTGGGTTTCAATTATGCGATCTTTGAGTTTCAATCTTGCGATCTTTGAGTTTAATTCTTGCGATCTTTGAGTTTCAATCTTGCGATCTTTTAGTTTCAATCTTGAGATCTTTTAGTTTCAATCTTGCTATTTTTTAGTTAAACTCTTGCGATCTTTGAGTTTCAATCTTGCGATCTTTGAGTTTTAATCTTGCGATCTTTGAGTTTCAATCTTGCGATCTTTGAGTTTCAATCGTTTGATCTTGAGTTTTAATCTTGCGATCTTTGAGTTTCAATCTTGCAATCTTTAAGTTTCAATCTGGCAATCTTTGAGATTCAATCTTACTGTCTTTGAGTTTGAATCTTGCAATCTTTGAGTTTCAATCTTGACATTTGGATTTTCAATCTTGCGATCTTTGAGTTTCAATTTTGCGATCTTTGATTTTCAATCTTGCGATCTTTGAGTTTCAATCTTGCGATCTTTGAGTTTCAATCTTGCGATCTTTGAGTTTCAATCTTGCGATCTTTGAGTTTCAATCGTTCGATCTTTGAGTTTCAATCTTGCGATCTTTGAATTTCAATCTTGTGATCTTTTAGTTTCAATCTTGCGATTTTTGAGTTTCAATCATGCGATCTTTGAGTTTCAAACTTGCTATCTTTGAGTTTCAATCTTGCTATCTTTGAGTTTCAATCTTGCGATCTTTGAGTTTTAATTATGCGATCTTTAAGTTTCAATCTTGCGATCTTTGAGTTTAATTCTTGCGATCTTTGAGTTTCAATCTTGCGATCTTTTACTTTCAATCTTGAGATCTTTGAGTTTCAATCTTGCTATTTTTTAGTTTAAATCTTACGATCTTAGAGTTTCAATCTTGCGATCTTTGAGTTTCAATCTTGCGATCTTTGAGTTTCAATCGTTCGATCTTTGAGTTTCAATCTTGCGATCTTTGAATTTCAATCTTGCAATCTTTGAGTTTCAATCTTGCGATTTTTGAGTTTCAATCATGCGATCTTTGATTTTCAATCTTGCGATCTTTTAGTTTCAATCTTGAGATCTTTGAGTTTCAATCTTGCTATTTTTTAGTTTTAATCTTGCGATCTTTGAGTTTCAATCTTGCGATCTTTGAGTTTCAATCTTGTGATCTTTAAGTTTCAATCTTGCGATTTTTGAGTTTCAATCATGCGATCTTTGAGTTTCAAACTTGCTATCTTTGAGTTTCAATCTTGCTATCTTTGAGTTTAAATCTTGCGATCTTTGAGTTTCAATCTTGAAATCTTTGATTTTAAATCTTACAATCTTTGAGTTTCAGTCTTACGATCTTTGAGTTTCAATCTTGTGATCTTTGAGTTTCAATCTTGTGATCTTTGAGTTTCAATCTTGCGATCTTTGAGTTTCAATCTTGCGATCTTTGAGTTTCAATCGTTCGATCTTTGAGTTTCAATCTTGCGATCTTTGAGTTTCAATCGTTCGATCTTTGAGTTTTAATCTTGCGATCTTTGAGTTTCAATCTTGCAATCTTTAAGTTTCAATCTTGCAATCTTTGAGTTTCAATCTTGCTATTTTTTAGTTTGAATCTTGCAATCTTTGAGTTTCAATCTTGACATTTGGATTTTCAATCTTGCGATCTTTGAGTTTCAATTTTGCGATCTTTGAGTTTCAATCTTGCGATCTTTGAGTTTCAATCTTGCGATCTTTGAGTTTCAATCTTGCGATCTTTGAGTTTCAATCTTGCGATCTTTGAGTTTCAATCGTTCGATCTTTGAGTTTCAATCTTGCGATCTTTGAATTTCAATCTTGTGATCTTTTAGTTTCAATCTTGCGATTTTTGAGTTTCAATCATGCGATCTTTGAGTTTCAAACTTGCTATCTTTGAGTTTCAATCTTGCTATCTTTGAGTTTCAATCTAGCGATCTTTGAGTTTCAATTATGCGATCTTTGAGTTTCAATCTTGCGATCTTTGAGTTTAATTCTTGCGATCTTTGAGTTTCAATCTTGCGATCTTTTAGTTTCAATCTTGAGATCTTTTAGTTTCAATCTTGCTATTTTTTAGTTAAACTCTTGCGATCTTTGAGTTTCAATCTTGCGATCTTTGAGTTTTAATCTTGCGATCTTTGAGTTTCAATCTTGCGATCTTTGAGTTTCAATCGTTTGATCTTGAGTTTTAATCTTGCGATCTTTGAGTTTCAATCTTGCAATCTTTAAGTTTTAATCTGGCAATCTTTGAGATTCAATCTTACTGTCTTTGAGTTTGAATCTTGCAATCTTTGAGTTTCAATCTTGACATTTGGATTTTCAATCTTGCGATCTTTGAGTTTCAATTTTGCGATCTTTGATTTTCAATCTTGCGATCTTTGAGTTTCAATCTTGCGATCTTTGAGTTTCAATCTTGCGATCTTTGAGTTTCAATCTTGCGATCTTTGAGTTTCAATCGTTCGATCTTTGAGTTTCAATCTTGCGATCTTTGAATTTCAATCTTGTGATCTTTTAGTTTCAATCTTGCGATTTTTGAGTTTCAATCATGCGATCTTTGAGTTTCAAACTTGCTATCTTTGAGTTTCAATCTTGCTATCTTTGAGTTTCAATCTTGCGATCTTTGAGTTTTAATTATGCGATCTTTAACCTGTTGAGGAGTAGCTGAAAGTGGCACTGAAAGAGTACTGACGGTTATAACCGTTTGATCCCAAAGGAGTACTGACGGGTTTAACCGTCTAATATTATTATTGCATACTATGGCGGTTTTTTAACTCTAGCGGCCTACTTACATACTATTTCGACTGTGAAACGTTTCAAGTTATTATAACTGTATAGTGCTGCCTCTTAGCGTCAGAATTTCTAATCTCAGCTTTACCGCCAAATGTCCTGTCATTTTTGCGCGCCAATTCCTTTATAGGTTAGTCTCAGTTTTAATGCGCTGGAGTGTTGAATGCTTTCTGATAGTTTTATTTATACTCTGATAAAATGAGTGACTATTTGAATAAAAGTGATGTTATTAGAAATGCGTTATATGACGACAGTGATGAGGATTATTCATTAGAAGGTGACGTAATTGACTCGGATTCTGAAGTCGACGTTTTTGGTTCAGACCAGGAATCATTCAGTAATAATACTGCTGATACCTCTACAAATGGTGAGACATCAACCACACATTCAATTGACCTAGGTCTTGGAGATATATGTAACCTTGTAGATGATAATGTAGCAGAAAACTTTCCCAATCGGAATGCAGATGTTTCTGTTCCCTGCCCCGTCTGTAAGTGGTACCATAATAATGAATTTGAGCCCACAGTACACAATTTTGATTCTTCTAAGTCAAAGGTTTTAGTTTTTGATGAACTAAATGGTAGGGAATGGAAAGAGATTGACGCTTTTTATGAAGTATTTGATGATGATTTTGTATCTCATATTGCACAAGAGACAAATAAATATTACACAGAATCCTGTAAGGGTGTATTACCACAGTTCTCAAAGCTCAATAAGTGGACACCCACTAATAAAAATGAATTGTTCTGTTTCTTTGCGACGACGCTGCTAATGGCACACTGTAAGAAGAACTCCTTGAAGCAGTATTGGTCAACTGACCCGCTTATTGCAACTCCTATTTTTTCAAAACTATTTACTCAGGACAGGTATCTGCTCTTACGTAGATTATTACACTTTGATGATAACTGCAACTCAAATGGCAAAGATAAACTTAGCAAAATTAGAACAGTAGTGGAAACTTTGAGGAGAAAGTATCGTTCATTGCTACAACCTTACCAAAATCTAGTGATTGATGAATCACTAATGCTATGGAAAGGAAGACTCTCCTTTCGACAATATCTACCAAATAAAAGGAAAAGATTTGGTGTTAAGTTATTTGTGTTATGCGACTGTCAAACTGGTATTATCTTAGATTTTATCGTGTATACAGGGAAAGGCACAAATGTTGACGGTGAAGACGATAAGGACAGTGGATTATCATCTAGAGTAGTCAAAACACTTATGGAGCCTTATCTGAATAACAACCATGTGATTTTCATGGATAACTGGTATTCCAGTCCGGACTTGTTTTCATGGTTAGATGATAAAAACACTGGGGCATGTGGGACTGTAAACCCAAAAAGAAAAAATCTACCTTGTTTACCCAAGAAAATGAAACCTGGCGAAGTTGAAGTACGCAACAAAGATAATATGATCACTGTAAAATGGTGTGATAAAAGGCCCGTGACAGTTTTATCAACAGTAGACAAGCATTCAATGGTTAGTGTAGATACAAGGTCACACAAAGGTGTACTAAAGCCAAAGTGTGTGCTAAACTACAATTCCAATATGGGTGCTGTGGATAAAAGTGACATGATGGTATCATACAATGATTCTACTAGAAAAGGCATAAAATGGTACATCAAACTCTTCTTCCATCTCCTGGATCTTAGTGTTTTGAATTCATACTATTTGTACAGGTAAGTTGTCTCAAACATCTTTCTACATAAAATTATATTAATTATAGTAACTTTCAAAATACTAATAAATACTATCCATGTTCTAATAATTGATAACAGCTAATACATATAATATGATAACAAGTTGTTTATAAATAATAAACTAATAATCAGGCCACAAAAAAAAATAAATAAATAAAATATGTGGCGATTTTTATTGTTGTTTGTTTTTCAATATACAACTATTTGTGTTACGATATGTGTATGAATTTGCAGACAGTACATGCAGTCAAAAAATCCAAATGCAAAGCTTAAAATTATGGACTTCCGCATAAACCTCATCAGGCAATTGTTGGAAAGACATAATGCACTGAAACAGGAGGCCGTAGCCATGCCACGCCTGGTGGGTGGAGCCCAGCAGCCACTACGCTTGTCAGGTCGTCATTTCCCACGCCCTCTACCATCAAGAGAAAATGGCCGACGAAAACTAAAACGGTGCTTTGTGTGCTCAAACACAACAAGAGGTGAACGCAAAAGAAAAGAAACTGCTTATGAGTGCAAGAAGTGTGAAGTAGCACTTTGCGTGCATCCTTGTTTTAAAAATTATCATACTATGCCAACATTTTAAATTAATGTAATCTTATATAAGCAATTATATTAGCATTTTATAACAATAAAACAAGTTTTGAGAACATTAAACTCAAAAAATGTTCTTACTCCCTGGGGTACATTATTGGTTAGTTTGCTTACTCTTGTAGACCCTAGGTAGGTTGACGGTTATAGCCGTCAGTACTCCTTAACAGGTTAAGTTTCAATCTTGCGATCTTTGAGTTTAATTCTTGCGATCTTTGAGTTTCAATCTTGCGATCTTTTACTTTCAATCTTGAGATCTTTGAGTTTCAATCTTGCTATTTTTTAATTTAAATCAAGCGATCTTTGAGTTTCAATCTTGCGATCTTTGAGTTTCAATCTTGCGATCTTTGAGTTTCAATCTTGCGATCTTTGAGTTTCAATCGTTCGATCTTTGAGTTTCAATCTTGCGATCTTTGAATTTCAATCTTGTGATCTTTGAGTTTCAATCTTGCGATTTTTGAGTTTCAATAATGCGATCTTTGATTTTCAATCTTGCGATCTTTTAGTTTCAATCTTGCGATCTTTGAGTTTTAATCTTGCGATATTTGAGTTTTAATCTTGTGATCTTTTGGTTTCAATCTTGCGATCTTTGAGTTTCAATCTTGCGATCTTTGAGTTTCAATCTTGCTATCTTTAAGTTTCAATCTTGCGATCTTTGAGTTTCAATCTTGCGATCTTTGAGTTTCAATCGTTCGATTTTTGAGTTTCAATCTTGCGATCTTTGAGTTTCAATCTTGCGATCTTTGAGTTTCAATCTTGCGATCTTTGAGTTTCAATCTTGCGATCCTTGAGTTTCAATCGTTCGATCTTTGAGTTTCAATCTTGCGATCTTTGAGTTTAATTCTTGCGATCTTTGAGTTTCAATCTTGCGATCTTTTAGTTTCAATCTTGAGATCTTTGAGTTTCAATCTTGCTATTTTTTAGTTAAAATCTTGCGATCTTTGAGTTTCAATCTTGCGATCTTTTAGTTTCAATCTTGAGATCTTTGAGTTTCAATCTTGCTATTTTTTAGTTTAAATCTTGCGATCATTGAGTTTCAATCTTGCGATCTTTGAGTTTCAATCGTTCGATCTTTGAGTTTCAATCTTGCGATCTTTGAGTTTCAATCGTTCGATCTTTGAGTTTTAATCTTGCGATCTTTGAGTTTCAATCTTGCAATCTTTAAGTTTCAATCTTGCAATCTTTGAGTTTCAATCTTGCTATTTTTTAGTTTGAATCTTGCAATCTTTGAGTTTCAATCTTGACATTTGGATTTTCAATCTTGCGATCTTTGAGTTTCAATTTTGCGATCTTTGAGTTTCAATCTTGCGATCTTTGAGTTTCAATCTTGCGATAGTTTCAATTTGGGAACTTTTTTTTAAAAATTTTACCAATTTTGAGTTTTAACCCTTTCGATTTTTTGATTTTCAATTTTGCGATTTTTTAGTTTCAATCAGGATTTTTTAGTTTCAATTTTTTTTAGCCGGACCCTTTGAGTTTCAATCTTGGGGATCTTTGATTTTTAATCTTCGATCTTTGAGTTTAAATTTTTGGGCGATTTTTAATTTCCCCAATCGTTGATTTTTATTTTTAAATCTTGGGGATCTTTGAGTTTCAATCTTGCAATTTTTAATTTTTCAAATTGGGCAATCTTTGAGTTCAATCTTCTTTTTTTATTTTTAAAATCTTAATCTTTGAGTTTCAATCTTGACTTTTTGGATTTTCAATCTTGCGATCTTTGAGTTTAAATTTTTTCGACCCTTTGATTTTCAATCTTGCGATCTTTGATTTTCCCAAATTTTGCATCTTAAATTTAAAAATTTCTTGGATCTTTGAGTTTCAATCTTGCGATCTTTGAGTTTAAAATTTTCTTTTCGATTTTTGATTTTCCCTCTTGCATCTTTGAATTTCAATCTTGTGATTTTTTAATTTTACAATTTTGCAAATTTTTTGAGTTTCAATCTTTCAAATCTTTGAGTTTCAAACTTGCAAACTTTGAGTTCAATTTTGCTATCTTTGATTTTCAATTTTTAGGATCTTTGATTTTAATTTTGCGATCTTTGGGGTTTCAATTTTCCCAATTTTTTGATTTTTAATTTTTTGGATCTTTGATTTAAATCTTGCATCTTTTATTTCATTTTGGAGATCTTGAGTTTCAATCTTGTTTTTTTTTTTTATTTTAAATTTTGGGCGATCTTTATTTTTCAATCTTGCGATTTTTGATTTTTTAATTTTGCGATTTTTAGTTTCAATCTTGCGATTTTTTGAGTTTCAATCGTTTTGATTTTGGGGATTTTTAAATTTTTTGCGATCTTTGTTTTCAATTTTTAATCTTTAATTTTCAATCGGGAAATTTTTTTCTTTGGGGGGAGTTTTTCAATCTTCGTTTTTAGTTTAATCTTGCAATTTTTAATTTCATATTTGAAATTTGGATTTTTTTTCCCAATCTTGCGATCTTTGAGTTTCAATTTTGCGATTTTTTAAATTTTAAAATCTGCTTCTTTTTTTTCCCAATTTCTGAAATTTTTGGGAGTTTCAACCCTTGGCAAATCTTTGAGTTTCTAGGGTTTGGAATCTTTTTGATTTTCCCAATCTTCGATCTTTGATTTTTCAATCTTCGATCTTTAAATTTCAATTTTTGGGGATTTTTTATTTTTCCCCAATTTTTTATTTTTTAAACTTGGGGATTTTTGAGTTTCAATCTTGCAATTTTTTAAGTTTAAAACTTCCCAATCTTTGAGTTTCCCAATCTTGCTATTTTTTGATTTTAAAACTTGCAATCTTTGAGTTTAAAATTTGCATTTTAAGTAAATCTTGCGATCTTTGAGTTTAATTTTGCGATCTTTGGGTTTTAAATCTTGCAAACTTTATTTCCCAATCTTGGATCTTTGAGTTTCAATCTTTCCCAAATTTTTATTTTAAATTTGCAAATCTTTGAGTTTAAAATCTTCGATCTTTGAGTTTAAACCCTTGAAATCTTTGATTTTTCCCCCAATTTTTTTTTGCGATCTTTGTTTTTAAAAATCTTCGATTTTTTAGTTTCAATCTTGGACCCTTTAAATTTCAATTTTGGGAATTTTTTTATTTTTAAATCCTTGCGATTTTGAGTTTCAATTGCGATTTTTGGATTTTAAAATTTTGGGATTTTTTAAGTTTCAATCTTCCGTTTTTTTGAGTTTTAAATCTTGCGATTTTAAATTTTTAAACTTGTATTTTTTGGTTTCAATTTTGGCAACTTTGATTTTTAAATTTTCCCATCTTTGAGTTTAAATCTTGCCTTTTTTCTTAAAAAGGTTTAAACCCTTCGATCTTTGAGTTTAATCTTGCGATCTTTGAGTTTAAATCTTTGTTTTTTGAGTTTCAAATTTTTGGCGTTTCTTTGATTTTCAACTTCAAATCTTTGAGTTTCAAATCTTCGATTTTTTGAGTTTAAATTTTGGGCGACCCTTTGAGTTTCAATCGTTCGATTTTTGGATTTTTAATCTTGCGATTTTTGATTTTTTCTTGCGATTTTTGATTTTTCAATTTTTGCGATTTTTTAGTTTAAAATCGTTGATCTTTGATTTTTAAATTTTTGCAATTTTTTAATTTAATTTTTGGATTTTTTGGATTTTTCAACTTGCGATTTTTTAGTTTCAATCGGGAATCTTTGAGGTTTAAAATTTCTTTTTTTTTAGTTTAAACCCTTGCATCTTTGATTTTCAATTTTTGCAAATTTTTTGAGTTTCAATTTGCGATTTTTGAGTTTAAAACTTGCGATCTTTGAGTTTAATTTTTTGGGATTTTTTAGTTTAATCTTCCCGATTTTTTAGTTTCCAATCTTGGATTTTTGATTTTTCAACCCTTGCTTTTTTTTATTTTAAATCTTGCGATTTTTTTTTTTAAATCTTGCGATTTTTATTTTTCAATCTTGGATCTTTGATTTCAATCTTTACGATTTTTTTTTCGTTTTTTTAATCTTGCAATCTTTAATTTCAATTTTGGCAATTTTTTGGGAGTTTCAATCTTGTTTTTAATTTTGAACTTGCAATTTTTGATTTCAATCATGCGATTTTTGAGTTTCAAACTTGCTATTTTTGATTTAAATCTTGCTACCCTTTGATTTTTAAATCTTGCGATCTTTGAGTTTAAATTTTTCTTTTAAGCAATTTTTGATTTTAAAATTTCTTCAACCCTTTTGAGTTTAAATCTTCGATCTTTTTTTTTAAATCTGGATTTTTTGATTTCAATTTAAATTTTTATTTTTAAAACTTGCGTTTCTTTGGGTTTCAATTTTGCTTTTCTTTGATTTTCCCAATCTTGCGATCTTTGAGTTCAATTTTGGGCCAATCTTTAAATTTCCCAATCTTCAATCTTTGATTTTAATTTTGGCGATTTTAAATTTTAATCTTGTAAATTTTTTGGTTTCAACCCTTGCATTTTTGATTTTCCCAATTTCGATCTTTGATTTTCAATCTTTTTATTTTTTGGGGGGGTTTCAATTTTCCCGGGCAATTTTTTTTATTTTTAAACCTTGCGATCTTTGGGTTTAAATCTGTACTTTGATTTTTTAATTTTGCATTTTGATTTTAAATCGGGAAATTTTTTGGTTTCAATCTTTCAATTTTTGAGTTAAATCTTGCGATTTTGATTTTTCAATCTTCATTTTTAAGTTTAATCGGGCGATCTTTGATTTTAAATCTTGCAATCTTTAAGTTTCAAAATCTTCAATTTTTTGAGTTTCAATCTTGCTTTTCTTTGAGTTTAAACTTGCAATCTTTGATTTAAATTTGGGCATTTTTGATTTTTCAATCTTGCGACCCTTTTATTTTTCAATTTTGCTTTCTTTGAAGTTAATTCGGGGGGGAACCCCTTTGAAGTTTAAATTTGGGGGCCCAAAAAGTTTAATCTTGACGTTTCTTTGAAAGGTTTCAATTTTCAAAAAAATTTGAAATTTCAATTTTAATCTTTGAAGTTTAACCCTTCCCAAAAATCCTTTTTGATTTCAAACTTGTGCGTTTGGGTTCAAATTCTTGGGGGACTTTTAAAGTTTAAAAATTCTTTGCGATTTTTTAAATTTTTCAATCTTCAAATCTTTTTTAAAATCTTCAAACTTGATTTAAATCTTGCAATCTTTAAGTTTCAATCCCCCAATCTTTGATTTTAAATTTTGCTTTTTTTATTTTTAAATTTTGGGCAACTTTGGTTCAATCTTGCTTTTTTATTTCAATCTTGGATCTTTGAGTTTAAATTTTTGCATTTTTAGAAAAAATCTTCCCGATTTTTTTGGGTTTTTTCAACCCTTGCGATCTTTGAGTTAAATCTTGCGATTTTTTGATTTTTAAATCTTGCAATTTTTTGGGGTTTCAATCTTCGCTCTTTGGGAGTTTAAACTTGCGATCTTTAAATTTCAATTTTGTGATCTTTGAGTTTCAATTTTTGCGTTTTTTGAGTTTAAAAATCTTGCGATTTTTGATTTAAAATTTTTTCATTTTTGAGTTTAAAATCTTCCCATTTTTGATTTTTAAAATTTTTCGTTTTTGGGTTTTTTAATTTCGATTTTTGTTTTTTCAATCTTGGCAATTTTGATTAAAAAATTCTTGCAATCTTTGGTTTCAATTTTGCTACCTTTGAGTTTTCAAATTTTACAATCTTGAATTTAATTTTTTTGCATCTTTGAGTTTAAATTTTTTGCAACCCTTTGATTTTTAATTTCTTGCGATCTTTGAGTTTCAATCTTCGATTTTTTATTTTTCAATTTTTGGATCTTTGAGTTTCCCAATCTTGCTTTTTTTTATTTTAAAACTTCAAACTTTGAGTTTCAATTTTTTGCAAACTTTGAGTTTTAATCTTGCGATCTTTGAGTTTAAAACTTGCGACCCTTTGAGTTTCAATTTTTAAAATTTTTGATTTTTTAATTTCTTGCGATCTTTGAGTTTCAATTTTGCAATCTTTAAAGTTTCAATTTTGGCAATCTTTTGAGTTTCAATCTTCTGTTTTTGATTTTAAAATTTGCAATCTTTGAGTTTAAAATTTTCCCCCTTTTTTGGATTTTCAATTTTGCGATCTTTGATTTTTAAATTTTTTGCGATCTTTGTTTTTTCATCTTGCGATCTTTGATTTTCAACCCTTGGGGATCTTTGAGTTTCAATCTTCCATCTTTAAAGTTTTCAATCTTTTCGACTTTTTGAGTTTCAATTTTTCGTTTTTTTGGGAATTTCAATTTTGGGTGATTTTTTTATTTTCCCAATCTTCGATTTTTGATTTAAAACATGCAACTTTGTTTTTCCAAATTTTTGCTATCTTTGATTTCAATCTTGCATTTTTTGATTTTTAATCTTGCATTTTTTGATTTTAAATTTATCGTTTTCTTTAAAAAAGTTTCAATTTTCCCATCTTTGGGGTTTAATTTTGCGATCTTTGATTTAAAAATTTTGCAATTTTTTTAATTTGCAATCTTGAATCTTTTTGAGTTTCAATCTTGCATTTTTTTTAAGTTTAAAATTTTAAATTGCGATCTTTGATTTTAAAAATTTTGCGATTTTGATTTTTAATTTTGGATTTTTTGGTTTCAATTTTGCGATTTTTGGTTTCAATCTTCGATTTTTAAAAAGTTTCAACCCTGCATTTTTAAATTTTCAACCTTTTGATCTTGATTTTTCAATTTTGCGTTTTTTGGGGATTTTCTTTGGGGTCTTTAAATTTTCAATCTTGCAATCTTTTAGTTTAAAATTTGGATCTTTGATTTTTAAATTTTGTTTTTTTAAAATTTTTGATTTTAAAAAATTTTGGGGATCTTTGGTTTCAATCTTGCGACCCTTTGTTTTTCAATCTTGCAAAAATTTTTGATTTTCCAATTTTGCATCTTTAAGTTTCAATCTTGCGATTTTTGAGTTTAAATTTCTTGCGATCTTTAAATTTTTTGCACCCGGTTTCCAAATTTTTTTTGAGTTTCAATTTTGCGATCTTTGATTTTTCCAATCTTTGGTCTTTGATTTTTAATTTTGGCGATCTTTGAGTTTTTAAAATCTTGCGGCCCTTTTTGAGTTTCAATCTTCGGTTTTATTTAAAATTTCAATCTTCGATTCTTTAAATTTAAATTTTTGCGACCCTTTGAGTTTCAATTTGCAAATTTTTTAGTTTCAATTTTGGATTTTTGGGATTTTTTAAATTTTGGGCATTTTTTGTTTAAAATCTTGCGATTTTTGAGTTTCAATTTTGCAAATCTTTAGTTTAAAACTTGAATCTTTGATTTCAATCTTGCTTTTTTTTGTTTAAATTTTGGATCTTTGATTTTTCAATCTTGCGTTTTTTGATTTTTCAATCTTCCCGATTTTGAGTTTAAAATTTTGGGCATTTTTGATTTAAATTTTGGGGAACTTTTTTTTCAATCTTGGGGATCTTTTTTTTTCCCAATTTGGAAATTTTTGAGTTTCAATCTTGCGATTTTGATTTTAAAATTTCTTGCGATTTTAAATTTTCAATCTTGCGATTTTTTAGTTTCAATCTTGAGACCCTTTTGAGTTTAAATTTTCTTCTATTTTTTATTTTTAAAATCTTGCGATCTTTGAGTTTAAATTTTGCGATCTTTGAGTTTCAATTTTGGGAAAATTTTTAAGTTTAAATCTGCGTTTTTTGATTTTCAATTTTTAGATCTTTGATTTTTAAAAATTTTGCATTTTTTAAATTTAAAACTTGTATTTTTTGATTTTAAATTTGCGTTTTTGGATTTTTCAATCTTGCAATTTTTTGATTTAAACCCTTCAATCTTTTGATTTTAAATTTCAAATTTTTGGTTTTTTCAATCTTCCCAAACTTTGAGTTTTAAATTTTAAGGATTTTTAAATTTTTTAAATTTTGGGCGATCTTTGTTTTAATTCGGGCATCTTTGGGTTTTTTCAATCTTGCGATCTTTATTTTTAAATTTCTTGAATTTTTTTAAATTTAAATCTTCATTTTTTATTTTTAAATCTTCCCAAATTTTTGATTTTTAATCTTGGATCTTTTGGTTTCAATCTTGCGTTTTTTTTGAGTTTCAATTTGCGATCTTTGAGTTTCAATTTTGCTATCTTTGGGTTTTCAATCTCGCAATCTTTGAGTTTAAAATCTTGCGATTTTTTGAGTTTAAAATCTTGTGATTTTTTGATTTTTTCAATCCTTGCGATCTTTGATTTCCCAATCTTGCGATCTTTGAGTTTCAATCTTCGATCTTTGAGTTTCAATTTTCATCTTTGAGTTTAAAATTCGTTCAAAATTTTTGATTTTAAAAATCTTGCGATTTTTGAGTTTAAATCTTGCAATTTTTAAGTTTCAATCTTGCAATCTTTGAGTTTTAATCTTGCTATTTTGAGTTTGAATCTTGCAATTTTTTAAATTTCAATTTGCTTTTTTGATTTTTCAATCTTGCGACCCTTTATTTAAATTTTTGGGTTTGGCCGGGATCTTTGAGTTTCAATCTTGCAAATCTTTGATTTTTCAATCTTGCATTTTTGAGTTTCAATCTTGCGATTTTGAGTTTCAATCTTCAAATCTTTGATTTTTCAATCTTCCCGATCTTTGATTTTTCAATTTTGGGCGATTTTTGATTTTAAAATTTGGGCGACCCCTTGAGTTTAAAATCTTCGATTTTTGATTTTTAATTTTGGGCGATCTTTGAGTTTAAATCTTAAATCTTTAATTTTCAATCTTGCAACCCCTTTAAATTTTCAATCTTGCAATTTTTGTTTTTTTCAAATTTTGGCCGATTTTTGAGTTTCAATCATGCGATCTTTGTTTTTAAATTTTTTGGCGATTTTTTATTTTCAATTTTGGGAAAATTCTTGAGTTCAATCTTGCTTTTTTTTATTTTAAATTTTGCGTTTCTTTGATTTTTCAATCTTCGATTTTTGAGTTTCAATTTTGGGAAATCTTTAATTTCAATTTTTTGGATTTTTGATTTTTCAATCATGCATTTTTGATTTTTAAAAACTTGCACCCTTTTGAGTTTTCAATCTTGCTATTTTTGATTTAAATTTTTGGCGATTTTTGAGTTTTAATCTTGAAATCTTTGTTTTTAAAAATCTTCAATCTTTGAGTTGTTTCAATTTTTACCGATTTTTGATTTCAATTTTGGGGTTTGATTTTTAAACTTGAATCTTTGGGTTTCAATTCTTGCAACTTTTATTTTTCAACCCTTGGGCAAACTTTGAGTTTCAATCGGTCGGTTTTTTCTTTAAAAGTTTCAAATCTTGCGATCTTTGAGTTTAAATCTTCGATTTTGGGAGTTTTAATCTTGGATCTTAGGTTTCAATCTTGCGATTTTTTGAGTTTCAATTTTGCGATCTTTAAGTTTTCAACCCTTCTTTCTTTGGTTTAAACCCTTCGATCTTTAAATTTCAATCTTGGATCTTTGGGTTTAATTCTTGCGATTTTTGATTTCAATCTGCGTTTTTTATTTTCAAATTGAATTTTTGATTTTTCAATCTTGCTTTTTTTATTTTAAAAAAATCTTGCGATTTTTGAGTTTCAATTTTCGATCTTTGAGTTTCAATCTTGCGATCTTTGATTTAAATTTTTTGCGTTTTTTTGGGGGGTTTTAATTTTGCATTTTTTGGTTTCAATCTTGGATCTTTGATTTTTCAATTTTGCATTTTTGTTTAAATCTTGCGACCCTTTGAGTTTCAATCTTTCGATCTTTGATTTTTCAATCTTGCGTTCTTTGATTTTTAATTTCTTTTTGATTTTTGAGTTTTAATTTTGCTTTTCTTTGAGTTTTAAATTTTGAAAATTTTAATTTTTAATCGGGCAATTTTTTAGTTTAACCCTTTTTTCCAAATCTTAATTTTTGGTTTCTTTAAATTTTTGGAAATTTTGCGACTTGATTTTTCAATTTTCGATCTTTGAGTTTCAATTTTGGGCCGATCTTTGATTTTTCAATCTGCGATCTTTGATTTTCAATCTTGCGATTTTTTTTTTTTCAATCTTGCGTTTCCTTTGATTTTTCAATCGTTTCGGGTTTCCCAATTTTGGTTTTTTTGTTTATTTGGACTTTGGGTTACAACCCTTCGTTTTTGGGTTTAACGGACATTCAAACTTGTATATTTGGGGGATTTTCCCAATTTCTCCCCCAAAAAAAGGGTTTCAATTTTCAAAAAAATTTTTTTAATTGTAAATTCTATTTAACCCTTGGGAATCAATTGATTAATCCTTGGGGAAATTATATTTTAATCTTCGAATCTTTATTGTTCAAATTTAAAATTTGGTGATTAATTTAAAAATTTTTAGTTTTAACGGACCCTTTAAATTTTCAATCTTGCGATCTTTTTTTTAAATCTTCGATTTTGATTTTCAATCTTGCATTTTTGATTTTAAAATCTTCCATCTTTGATTTAAATTTTGGGCGTTTTCTTTAAATTTAAATTTTGGGAAATCTTTGGGGGTTTTCAATCTTGCGATTTTTTTAGTTTCAATCTTAGATCTTTGATTTTTAAAACTTGCTATTTTTTATTTTAAAATTTTGCATCTTTTGGTTTCAATTTTGCGATCTTTGAGTTTCAATTTGCGATCTTTGATTTTTTAATCTTGTTGGTTTTTGGTTTAAATCTGGGGATCTTTGAGTTTCAATTTTCCCGATCTTTTATTTTAAAATCTTATTTTTTGGGGTTTTTTTCTTTGTTTTTTTTTAAAATTTTTGCGATTTTTTGAGTTTCAATTTTGCATTTTTAAATTTTTCCAATCTTCAAAAAATTTTTTTGATTTTCAATCTTTGCGACCCTTTGATTTTCAAATCGTTCAATTTCCTTTGGTTTTTTTAATTTCTTGGGGATTTTTGATTTTTCAATCTTGCAATTTTAAAAATTTCCCAAACTTGAATTTTTTGAGTTTCAATCTTGCTTTTTTTTAGTTTAAATCTTGCAATCTTTGATTTTCAATTTTTGCATTTTGAGTTTAAAATTTTGCAAACCCTTTGAGTTTCAATTTTTGATCTTTGAGTTTCAATCTTCGATCTTTGAGTTTCAATTTTGGGCGATCTTTAAATTTCAATCTTGGATTTTTTTTTGAGTTTAAATTTCAATTTTTGCGATTTTTAAATTTTCAAACTTGCGACCCTTTTAGTTTCAATCGGTTTTTGATTTTCTTTTTGATTTTAAAAATTTTGGAAATTTTTTGGTTTAAAACTTCGATTTTTTGATTTTCCAATCTTGCGATTTTTAAAATTTCAATCTTAAAAATTTTTTAAATTTTTTCAATCTTGCGTTTTTTTTGGGGTTTAAATCTTGCATTTTGATTTTCAACTTCGATTTTTTATTTTTAAAATTTTGGATCTTTGATTTTCCCAATCTTGCTTTTTTTTAGTTTTAAATCTTGCGACCCTTTGATTTTAATCTTGGACCCTTTGATTTTTTCAATCGTTGATTTTTAAGTTTCAATTTTCCGATTTTTGTTTTTTCCAATCTTTTGGATTTTGGGATTTTTTAAAATTTGCAATCTTTGATTTTAACCCAATTTTTGTTTAACCCAAATTTGAGTTTAAATTTTGCGTCTTTTGAGTTTAATTTTAAAAAACTTTGATTTAAATCTTTACAAATCTTGAGTTTAAATCTTCAATCTTTGAGTTTCAACCCTTCGATTTTTAAATTTCAACTTGGATTTTTGGGATTTTCAATCTTGCGATTTTTGATTTCAATCGCGACCCTTTGATTTAAAACTTCTTTTTTTGAGTTTCAAATCTTGCAATTTTTGATTTTTCAACTTCGATTTTTTGATTTTTTAATTTGCGATCTTTGAGTTTCAATCTTGCAAATTTTTTTAAGTTTAATTTCCTTGCGATCTTTAATTTTCAAACTGCGATCTTTGAGTTTCAATCTTGGGATCTTTAATTTCAATTTTGGTTTTTTTAATTTTTAAATCTTGCAAAATTTTTGATTTCCCAAATCTTGCGATCTTTGATTTTTCAACTTGCATCTTTGATTTTAATTCTTGCGATTTTTGATTTTTTAATCTTGGATTTTTTAGTTTTTTAATTTTTGAAAATCTTTAAAGTTTCAATCTTGCATTTTTATTTTAAAATCTTGGATTTTGGGTTTAAATTTTCTTGCGATTTTTTAGTTTCAATTTTTGGAAAATTTTTGGTTTCAACCCTTTTTTGAACCCTTGGGATTTTTTAATTTTGCGATCTTTGAGTTTCAATTTTGGGTTTTTTTTAAAAGTTTCAATTTCTTTTGGCAATCTTTTTGAGTTTAAAACTTCTTCTTTGATTTTTAATCTTAAAAACTTTGAGAAAAAATTTTTTTGCGACCCTTTGATTTTCAAACTTTTTTTTAAATTCTTTTTGAGTTTAAATTTTGCATCTTTAATTTTCCCAACCCTGCAACTTTTAAATTTTCAATTTCATCTTTAATTTCAATTTTGCGATTTTTGGGTTTTTTTCTTGCGATCTTTGATTTTCAATCTTGCGATCTTTTATTTCAATTTAAATCTTTGATTTTTCAATCTTGCTTTTTTTTTATTTTTAAATCTTGCGATCTTTGATTTTTCAAATCTTGCAAATTTTTATTTTTCAATTTTGCGATTTTTGATTTTTTTTTTTCAATCTTGCGATTTTTTGGGTTTTTCAATCTTCAAACTTTGATTTTCAATCTTGCAAATCTTTAAAATTTAAATCTTGGACCCTTTGAGTTTCAATCTTCGTTTTTTTGAGTTTCAATTTGCGATCTTTGATTTTAAATTTTTGGATCTTTAGTTTTAAAATCTTCCATTTTTGGATTTTTCAATTTAAAATCTTTAATTTTTAAATTTTGGCAATCTTTGGTTCAATTTTGCTTCTTTGATTTTTTAAATTCTTGCAATTTTGAGTTTAATTTTGGGTTTTTTTTTGGTTTTTTAATCTTGCGATTTTGAGTTTCAATTTTGCGATTTTTTGATTTTCAATCTTCATCTTTAAGTTCAATTTTTCGATCTTTGATTTTAAATCTTGCGACTTTGGGGTTAAATCTTCGATCTTGGTTTAAAATCTTCAAACTTTGGGTTTTCAATCTTGCATCTTTAAAATTTCAATCTTGGGACCCTTTATTTTCAATCTTCCCGATTTTTGATTTCAATTTTTGCAAGGGGTTTAAAAACTGTACTTTGGTTTAATTTTCCTATTTTTAAATTTTAAAATTGGGGGTTTTGGGTTTTTGGAAACGGGTTTTAAATCACCACTTTGATTTTAACGGGGGGGGCGGGGGTTTTAAATTTCGATTTTTTTTAATAAAAAAGGATTTTACAATTTTTTTTTTAGAAAAAATTTATTTTAAATTTATTTTTATTTAACCCAGGAAAGAGGAAGGTTCAAAATTTTTCAACTTTCGACCTTTAAATTTTAATTTTGGTTTTAATTTTCAATTTTTACTTTGGTTTTTTTGGGTTTTTGGTTTTCCAATATAACAATTTTTGACTTTTGAGAAATTTGGAATTTTGGTTTTCCCTTTTGCGATCTTTGATTTTTCAATTTGGGCGATCTTTTTTTTTTAAAATTCCTTCGATCTTTGAGTTAAATCTTGCGATTTTTTATTTTTTCAATCTGATTTTTTGGGAGTTTTTCTTTTTTTTTGGCGATTTTTGAGTTTTAAACTTGCATCTTTGTAAAATTTTGGGCGATTTTTTATTTTTCAATCTTGGATTTTTTGATTTTTCAATTTGCATTTTAAATTTTAAAATCTGCTTTTTATTTAAATTTTTTGGATTTTTTTTGGTTTCAATCTTCGTTTTTTTTAACCCCCCCAATCTTGGATCTTTGATTTTCCCAATCTTGCTTTTTTTTGGGTTTTAAATCTTGCGATCTTTGGGGTTTCAATCTTGCGATCTTTGAGTTTTAAAATTTTGGATTTTTTGATTTTTCAATTTTTGGACTTTGAGTTTAAATCTTCGTTTTTTTGGGATTTCAATCTTGCGATCTTTGAATTTCAATCTTGGGATTTTTGAGTTTCAATCTTCGATTTTTGAGTTTAATTTGCGATCTTTGATTTTCAATTTTGGGCAATCTTTAAGTTTAAATTCTTCAATTTTTGAGTTCAAATCTTGCAATCTTTGAGTTTAATCTTGCAACTTTGATTTTCAATTTTGGGACTTTTTTTTTGGAGGTTTTAAAAATCTTCGATCTTTGATTTTCAATTTTGCGATCTTTGAGTTTAATCTTTGGATTTTTTGATTTTTAATCTTGCAATTTTTGAGTTTCAATTTTGGGAAATCATTGAATTTTTCAATCGGGCAATCTTTGAGTTTCAATCTTCGTCTTTGATTTAAATTTTTGCAACCCTTTAAATTTTCAATCTTGCATTTTGGTTTTTCAACTTGCGACCCTTGATTTTTAAAATCTTAAAAATCTTTGATTTTTTAATCTTGCGATCTTTAAATTTTAAACCCTTGAATTTTTTAATTTTTAAATCTTGCTTTTTTGAGTTTCAATCTTCCCAATTTTTTGAGTTTAAATTTTGCAATCTTTAAAGTTTCAATCTTCCCCATTTAAATTTTTCAATTTTGCGATCTTTGATTTCAATTTTGCGATCTTTGAGTTTCAATCTTGCGATTTTTAATTTTTAATTTTTTGCGATTTTAAAAGTTTCAATTTTGCGATTTTTTAGTTTAAATCTTGGATCTTTGATTTTTAAATTTTGCTTTTTTTTATTAAAAAATCTTGGATTTTTGAGTTTCAAATCTTTTTGCGATTTTTGATTTTCCCCAAATTTTTGGGCATCTTTGAGTTTCAATCTTGCACCCTTGATTTTCCCAAATCTTCGGATCTTTAAATTTTTAAATCTTGCAATCTTTAAATTTTTTAAATCTTGGTTTCTTTGAGTTTAAACCCTTGCGAATTTGAGTTTAAATCGGCCATCTTTATTTTCAATTTTGCATTTTTTATTTTTCAACTTGAATTTTTGGGTTTCAACCTTCTTTTTTTTATTTTAAAATTTTGCAAACCCTTTGATTTTTCAATCTTGCGTTTCTTTGAGTTTCAATTTTGGGGAATCAAAGTTTCAATCTTCCCGATTTTTGATTTTTAAATCTGCGATTTTTGATTTTAAACTTGTATCTTTTTTTTTAATCTTCCCTTTTTTGATTTTTAAATTTGCGATCTTTAAGTTTCAATAAACTTTGAATTCTTTTTGATTTTTCCCCAAATTTAAATTTTCAAACCCTTTCGATCTTTGAGTTTCAATCTTGCGATTTTTGGGGCTTATTCTTGCGATCTTTGTTTTTCAATCTTGCGATCTTTTAAAGTTTCAATTTTGAGATCTTTGGGGTTTCAATTTTTCTTTTATTTTATTTTTAAATCTTGCGATCTTTGATTTTTCAATCTGCGATTTTTTGAGTTTAAAAAATTTTGCATTTTTTGGTTTTTTCCAATCTTCAAATTTTTGAGTTTAAAATTTTTTCGATCTTTGATTTTTCAATCTTGCGACTTTGATTTTCAATCTTGCGATTTTTTGAGTTTAAATCTTGCGATCCTTGATTTCAATCGTTGGGATCTTTGATTTTTCAATCTTGCGATCTTTGATTTTTAATTTTTTTTTGATTTTTTGATTTTTTAAATCTTGCGATTTTTTAGTTTCAATCTTGCAACCCTTTAAAATTTTAAAAATCTGGCAATTTTTTGAGATTCAATCTTGCTGCCCTTTAAAGTTTGAATCTTGAAATTTTTTTTTGAGTTTCAATCTTGACTTTTGGGATTTTTTAATCTTGCGATCTTTGAGTTTAAATTTTTGGCATTTTTTGATTTTCAATCTTGCGATCTTTGAGTTCAATCTTGCATTTTTGATTTTCCCAAATCTTGCGATCTTTGATTTTCAACTTGCAAATCTTTGAGTTTCAATCTTTCCCGATCTTTGAGTTTAAAATTTTTCTTTTTTTTGGATTTTTGAGTTACAATCTTGCGTTTTTTTGAGTTTAAAATCATGGGGATCTTTGATTTTTAAATCTTGCTATCTTTGATTTTTAATCTTGCTATTTTTAAAGTTTCAATCTTGCGATCTTTGAGTTTCAATTATCCCGAACTTTGATTTTTCAATTTTGCGTTTCTTTGATTTTAAAATTTTTGCAAATTTTTTGGAGTTTCAATCTTGCGATTTTTTTAAGTTTTCAATCTTAAAGATTTTTGATTTTCAATTTGCTATTTTTTATTTTAAAAAATTTTTGCGATCTTTATTTTCAATCTTGCGATCTTTGAGTTTCAATCTTGTATCTTTAAATTTCAATTTTGCGATCTTTGATTTTTCAATCGTTCAAAATTTTTAGTTTCAATCTTGCGATTTTTGAATTTCAATTTTGTAAATTTTTTGATTTTCAACCCCTTGCGTTTTTGAGTTTCAAACCCATCCCCGATCTTTGAGTTTTCAAATTTGCTACTTTGAGTTTCAATCTTGCTTTTTTTTGGATTTTTCAATCTTGCGATCTTTGATTTTCCCAATTATGGAATCTTTGATTTTTTAAATCTTGCGATCTTTGTTTTTAATTCTGCGATCTTGATTTTCAATCTTGCGTTTCTTTTAGTTTCAATCTTGAGTTTTTTTAGTTTCAACTTGTTTAATTTTTTTTTAATTTTAAAAATTTTGGGCGATCTTTGATTTCAATTTTGGGCGTTCTTTAATTTTTCAATCTTGGGGATTTTTTGAGTTTAAAACTTGCGATCTTTGAGTTTTCAATTATGCATTTTTAAAAGTTTAAATCTTGCAAACTTTGGGGTTTTTAATTCTTGCGATCTTTGAGTTTCAATCTTGGATCTTTTATTTTTCAATCTTGAGATCTTTGAGTTTCAATCTTGCTATTTTTTAGTTAAATTTTGCGATTTTTGGGTTTTCCCAAATCTTGCGATCTTTTTTTTTTCAATCTTCGATCTTTGAGTTTCAATCTTTTGATCTTTGATTTTTAAAAATTCGTTCAAACTTTGAGTTTCATTTTGGCGATTTTAAAAATTTTCAATCTTGTGATTTTTTAAGTTTCAATCTTCCCTTTTTTTTGGGGAGTTTCAAAAAAGGGCGATTTTTTGGGATTTTCAATTTTGGCAAACTTTTAGTTTCAATCTTGCATCTTTGATTTTTAAATCTTGCATATTTGAGTTTTAATCTTGTGATTTTTTGGTTTCAAATTTCCGGAATTTTTTGGGAGTTTCAATCTTGCGATTTTTTGATTTTTCAATTTTTGCTATTTTTAAATTTCCCAATCTTGGGGTTTTTTGAGTTTCAATTTTGGGCGATCTTTGAGTTTTCAATCTTTTCGATCTTTGAGTTTCAATCTTGCGATCTTTGATTTTCCCAATCTTGCGTTTGTCTTTAAGTTTCAATTGGCAATCTTTGAGATTCAATCTTGCTTTTTTTGATTTAAAAAATATTGCAATCTTTGGGGTTTAAAATCTTGATTTTTGGGGTTTTTTAATTTTTGGCGATTTTTGTTTTTTTAAATTTTGCGATTTTGGATTTTTCAATCTTGCGATCTTTAAAGTTTAAATTTTTCCGATTTTTGAGTTTAAATTCTTTGCGATCTCTAAAGTTTTAATCTTGCGATCCTTGAGTTTCAATCGTTCGAATTTTGAGTTTCAATCTTGCGATCTTTGAAAGTCTTCAATCGTTTGTTCTTTGAGTTTCAATCTTGCGATTTTGAGTTTCAATCATGCGATCTTTGAGTTTCAAACTTGCTAATCTTTTGAGTTTCAATCTTGCTATCTTTGAGTTTCAATCTTGTGATCTTTGAGTTTCAATCATGCGATCTTTGAGTTTCAATCTTGCGATCTTTGAGATTAATTCTTGCGATCTTTGAGTTTCAATCTTGCGATCTTTGAGTTTCAACAATCTTGCTTTTTTTTAGTTTAATCGTGCGATCTTTGAGTTTCATATTACGATCTTTGTGTTTCAATCTTGCGATCTTTGAGTTTCAATCTTGCGATCTTTGAGTTTCATCGTTCGATCTGTTGAGTTTCAATGCTTGCCAATCTTTGAATTTCGATTTGTGATCTTTGAGTGTCAATTGCGATTTTTGAGTTTCAATCATGCCGATCATTGATTTTCAATCTTGACGATCTTTTTTAGTTTCAATCTTGAGTTCTTTGAGTTTCAATCTTGCTATATTTTAGTTTAAATCTGCGATCTTTGAGTTTCAATCTTGCGATCTTTGAGTTTCAATCTTGTGATCTTTAAGTTTTCAATCTTGTCGATTTTTGAAGTTTTCAATCATTGCCCGATCTTTGAGTTTCAAACTTGCTATCTTTGAGTTTCAATCTTGCTATCTTTGAGTTTTAAATCTTGCGATCTTTGAGTTTCAATCTTGCGATCTTTGAGTTTCAATCTTGCGATCTTTGAGTTTCAATCTTGCGATCTTTGAGTTTCAATCTTGCGATCTTTGAGTTTCAATCTTGCGATCTTTGAGTTTCAATCTTGCGATCTTTGAGTTTCAATCTTGCGATCTTTGAGTTTCAATCTTGCGATCTTTGAGTTTCAATCTTGCGATCTTTGAGTTTCAATCGTTCGATCTTTGAGTTTTAATCTTGCGATCTTTGAGTTTCAATCTTGCAATCTTTAAGTTTCAATCTTGCAATCTTTGAGATTCCATCTTGCTATCTTTGAGTTTCAATCTTGCATCTTTGAGTTTCAATCTTGACATTTTGAGTTTCAATCTTGCGATCTTTGAGTTTCAATTTTGCGATCTTTGAGTTTCAATCTTGCGATCTTTGAGTTTCAATCTTGCGATCTTTGAGTTTCAATCTTGCGATCTTTGAGTTTCAATCTTGCGATCTTTGAGTTTCAATCTTGCGATCTTTGAGTTTCAATCTTGCGATCTTTGAGTTTCAATCTTGCGATCTTTGAGTTTCAATCTTGCGATCTTTGAGTTTCAATCTTGCGATCTTTGAGTTTCAATCTTGCGATCTTTGAGTTTCAATCTTGCGATCTTTGAGTTTCAATCTTGCGATCTTTGAGTTTCAATCTTGCGATCTTTGAGTTTCAATCTTGCGATCTTTGAGTTTCAATCTTGCGATCTTTGAGTTTCAATCTTGCGATCTTTGAGTTTCAATCTTGCGATCTTTGAGTTTCAATCTTGCGATCTTTGAGTTTCAATCTTGCGATCTTTGAGTTTCAATCTTGCGATCTTTGAGTTTCAATCTTGCGATCTTTGAGTTTCAATCTTGCGATCTTTGAGTTTCAATCTTGCGATCTTTGAGTTTCAATCTTGCGATCTTTGAGTTTCAATCTTGCGATCTTTGAGTTTCAATCTTGCGATTTTTGAGTTTCAATCTTGCGATCTTTGAGTTTCAATCTTGCGATCTTTGAGTTTCAATCTTGCGATCTTTGAGTTTCAATCTTGCGATCTTTGAGTTTCAATCTTGCGATCTTTGAGTTTCAATCTTGCGATCTTTGAGTTTCAATCTTGCGATCTTTGAGTTTCAATCTTGCGATCTTTGAGTTTCAATCTTGCGATCTTTGAGTTTCAATCTTGCGATCTTTGAGTTTCAATCTTGCGATCTTTGAGTTTCAATCTTGCTATCTTTGAGTTTCAATCTTGCGATCTTTGAGTTTCAATCTTGCGATCTTTGAGTTTCAATCTTGCGATCTTTGAGTTTCAATCTTGCGATCTTTGAGTTTCAATCTTGCGATCTTTGAGTTTCAATCTTGCGATCTTTGAGTTTCAATCTTGCGATCTTTGAGTTTCAATCTTGCGATCTTTGAGTTTCAATCTTGCGATCTTTGAGTTTCAATCTTGCGATCTTTGAGTTTCAATCTTGCGATCTTTGAGTTTCAATCTTGCGATCTTTGAGTTTCAATCTTGCGATCTTTGAGTTTCAATCTTGCGATCTTTGAGTTTCAATCTTGCGATCTTTGAGTTTCAATCTTGCGATCTTTGAGTTTCAATCTTGCGATCTTTGAGTTTCAATCTTGCGATCTTTGAGTTTCAATCTTGCGATCTTTGAGTTTCAATCTTGCGATCTTTGAGTTTCAATCTTGCGATCTTTGAGTTTCAATCTTGCGATCTTTGAGTTTCAATCTTGCGATCTTTGAGTTTCAATCTTGCGATCTTTGAGTTTCAATCTTGCGATCTTTGAGTTTCAATCTTGCGATCTTTGAGTTTCAATCTTGCGATCTTTGAGTTTCAATCTTGCGATCTTTGAGTTTCAATCTTGCGATCTTTGAGTTTCAATCTTGCGATCTTTGAGTTTCAATCTTGCGATCTTTGAGTTTCAATCTTGCGATCTTTGAGTTTCAATCTTGCGATCTTTGAGTTTCAATCTTGCGATCTTTGAGTTTCAATCTTGCGATCTTTGAGTTTCAATCTTGCGATCTTTGAATTTCAATCTTGTGATCTTTGAGTTTCAATCTTGCGATCTTTGAGCTTCAATCTTGCGATCTTTGAGTTTAATTCTTGCGATCTTTGAGTTTCAATCTTGCGATCTTTTAGTTTCAATCTTGAGATCTTTGAGTTTCAATCTTGCTATTTTTTAGTTTAAATCTTGCGATCTTTGAGTTTCAATCTTGCGATCTTTAGTTTCAATCTTGCGATCTTTGAGTTTCAATCTTGTGATCTTTGAGTTTCAATCGTTCGATCTTTGAGTTTCAATCTTGCGATCTTTGAATTTCAATCTTGTGATCTTTGAGTTTCAATCTTGAGATTTTTGAGTTTCAATCATGCGATCTTTGATTTTCAATCTTGCGATCTTTTAGTTTCAATCTTCAGATCTTTGAGTTTCAATCTTGCTATTTTTTAGTTTAAATCTTGCGATCTTTGAGTTTCAATCTTGCGATCTTTGAGTTTCAATCTTGCGATCTTTGAGTTTCAATCTTGCGATCTTTGAGTTTCAATCTTGCGATCTTTGAGTTTTAATCTTGCGATATTTGAGTTTTAATCTTGTGATCTTTTTGTTTCAATCTTGCGATCTTTGAGTTTCAATCTTGCGATCTTTGAGTTTCAATCTTGCTATCTTTATGTTTCAATCTTGCGATCTTTGAGTTTCAATCTTGCGATCTTTGAGTTTCAATCTTGTGATCTTTGAGTTTCAATCTTGCGATCTTTAAGTTTCAATCTTGCGATCTTTGAGTTTCAATTGTTCGATCTTTGAGTTTCAATCTTGCGATCTTTGAGTTTCAATCGTTCGATCTTTGAGTTTTAATCTTGCGATCTTTGAGTTTCAATCTTGCAATCTTTAAGTTTCAATCTTGCAATCTTTGAGATTCAATCTTGCTATCTTTGAGTTTGAATCTTGCAATCTTTGAGTTTCAATCTTGACATTTGGATTTTTAATCTTGCGATCTTTGAGTTTTAATTTTGCGATCTTTGAGTTTCAATCTTGCGATCTTAGAGTTTCAATCTTGCGATCTTTGAGTTTTAATCTTGCGATCTTTGAGTTTAAATCTTGCGATCTTTGAGTTTCAATCGTTCGATCTTTGAGTTTCAATCTTGCGATCTTTGAATTTCAATCTTGTGATCTTTGAGTTTCAATCTTGCGATTTTTGAGTTTTAATCATGCGATTTTTGAGTTTCAATCTTGCGATCTTTGAGTTTCAATCTTGCGATCTTTGAGTTTCAATCTTGCGATCTTTGAGTTTCAAACTTGCGATCCTTGAGTTTCAATCATTCGATCTTTGAGTTTTAATCTTGCGATCTTTGAGTTTCAATCTTGCAATCTTTAAGTTTCAATCTTGCAATCTTTGAGATTCAATCTTGCTATCTTTGAGTTTGAATTTTGCAATCTTTGAGTTTCAATCTTGCCATTTTTGAGTTTCAATCTTGCGATCTTTGAGTTTCAATTTTGCGATCTTTGAGTTTCAATCTTGCGATCTTAGAGTTTCAATCTTGCGATCTTTGAGTTTCAATCTTGCGATCTTTGAGTTTCAATCGTTCGATCTTTGAGTTTCAATCTTGCGATCTTTGAATTTCAATCTTGTGATCTTTGAGTTTCAATCATGCGATCTTTGAGTTTCAAACTTGCTATCTTTGAGTTTCAATCTTGCTATCTTTGAGTTTTAATCTTGCGATCTTTGAGTTTCAATCTTGCAATCTTTGATTTTTAATCTTGTGATCTTTGAGTTTTAGTCTTGCGATCTTTGAGTTTCAATCTTGCCATCTTTGAGTTTCAATTTTGCGATCTTTGAGTTTTAAACTTGCAATCTTTGTGGTTCAATCTTGCTATCTTTGAATTTCAATCTTGCGATCTATGAGTTTCAATCTTGCGATCTTTGAGTTTCAATCTTGCAATCTAAGTTTCAATCTTGCGATCTTTGAGTTTTAATCTTGCGATATTTGAGTTTTAATCTTGTGATCTTTTGGTTTCAATCTTGCGATCTTTGAGTTTCAATCTTGCGATCTTTGAGTTTCAATCCTGCATTTTTTGAGTTTCAATCCTTCGATCTTTGAGTTTCAATCTTGCGATCTTTGGGTCTTATTCTTGCGATCTTTGATTTTCAATCTTGCGATCTTTTAGTTTCAATCTTGAGATCTTTGAGTTTCAATCTTGCTATTTTTTAGTTTAAATCTTGCGATCTTTGAGTTTCAATCTTGCGATCTTTGAGTTTCAATCTTGCGATCTTTGAGTTTCATTCTTGCGATCTTTGAGTTTCAATCGTTCGATCTTTGAGTTTCAATCTTGCGATTTTTGAATTTCAATCTTGTGATCTTTGAGTTTCAATCGTTCGATCTTTGAGCTTCAATCTTGCGATCTTTGAGTTTCAATCTTGCGATCTTTGAGTTTCAATCTTGCGATCTTTGAGTTTCAATCTTGCGATCTTTGAGTTTCAATCTTGCGATCCTTGAGTTTCAATCGCTCGATCTTTGAGTTTCAATCTTGCGATCTTTGAGTTTCAATCGTTTGATCTTTGAGTTTTAATCTTGCGATCTTTGAATTTCAATCTTGCAATCTTTAAGTTTCAATCTGGCAATCTTTGAGATTCAATCTTGCTGTCTTTGAGTTTGAATCTTGCATTCTTTGAGTTTCAATCTTGACATTTGGATTTTCAATCTTGCGATCTTTGAGTTTCAATTTTGCGATCTTTGAGTTTCAATCCTGCGATCTTTGAGTTTCAATCTTGCGATCTTTGAGTTTCAATCTTGCGATCTTTGAGTTTCAATCTTGCGATCTTTGAGTTTCAATCGTTCGATCTTTGAGTTTCAATCTTGCGATCTTTGAATTTCAATCTTGTGATCTTTGAGTTTCAATCTTGCGATTTTTGAGTTTCAATCATGCGATCTTTGAGTTTCAAACTTGCTATCTTTAAATTTCAATCTTGCTATCTTTGAGTTTCAATCTTGCGATCTTTGAGTTTCAATTATGCGATCTTTGAGTTTCAATCTTGCGATCTTTGAGTTTAATTATGCGATCTTTGAGTTTCAATCTTGCGATCTTTGAGTTTCAATCTTGCGATCTTTGAGTTTCAATCTTGCGATCTTTTAGTTTCAATCTTGAGATCTTTGAGTTTCAATCTTGCTATTTTTTAGTTTCAATCTTGCGATCTTTGAGTTTCAATCTTGCGATCTTTGAGTTTCAATCTTGCGATCTTTGAGTTTCAATCTTGCGATCTTTGAGTTTCAATCGTTGCGATCTTTGAGTTTCAATCTTGCGATCTTTGAGTTTCAATCTTGTGATCTTTGAGTTTCAATCTTGCGATCTTTGAGTTTCAATCATGCGATCTTTGATTTTCAATCTTGCGATCTTTTAGTTTCAATCTTGAGATCTTTGAGTTTCAATCTTGCTATTTTTTAGTTTAAATCTTGCGATCTTTGAGTTTCAATCTTGCGATCTTTGAGTTTCAATCTTGCGATCTTTGAGTTTCAATCTTGCGATCTTTGAGTTTCAATCGTGCGATCTTTGAGTTTCAATCTTGCGATCTTTGAGTTTCAATCTTGCTATCTTTGAGTTTCAATCTTGCGATCTTTGAGTTTCAATCTTGCGATCTTTGAGTTTCAATCTTGCGATCTTTGAGTTTCAATCTTGCGATCTTTGAGTTTCAATCTTGCGATCTTTGAGTTTCAATCTTGCGATCTTTGAGTTTCAATCTTGCGATCTTTGAGTTTCAATCTTGCGATCTTTGAGTTTCAATCGTTCGATCTTTGAGTTTTAATCTTGCGATCTTTGAGTTTCAATCTTGCAATCTTTAAGTTTCAATCTTGCAATCTTTGAGATTCAATCTTGCTATCTTTGAGTTTGAATCTTGCAATCTTTGAGTTTCAATCTTGACATTTGGATTTTCAATCTTGCGATCTTTGAGTTTCAATTTTGCGATCTTTGAGTTTCAATCTTGCGATCTTTGAGTTTCAATCTTGCGATCTTTGAGTTTCAATCTTGCTATCTTTGAGTTTAAATCTTGCGATCTTTGAG